>JAKSZP010013520.1:0-88243 GCA_022478985.1 Massospora cicadina
AAAACCAAACCATAAGAGAACCACATACCAGCTGTTTAAACCCCTCTTCGCCTGGCACAACATTTTTATTGATATAGTGAGACCTCTGACAACTAGTACCAATCGATCCAAGTATATTATTGTTGCCATAGATCATTTTACTCGATGGGTGGAGGCCAGGGCCATCAATGGTTTGGGCGCGGTCAAAACTGCCAAATCAATCATGGAGTGTGTTGTACAGCGACATGTCTGCCCACAATTCATTTTTTACGGATCATGGAACCAATTTCACTTTGCACATACTGCTAAAGTTGAACAAGTTGATGGTGATCCGTGGGATTTTGACCACCCCATATCATCCAGAATCAAATGGAATGGTAGAGTGGGTTAACAGAACCCTGGTGAACATTTTCCATAGATTGGTAAATTTTTGACCCTCAGAATGAAGCGCCCTTCTACCAATGGCTGTATTCCTGTACAATATTAGCTATCATTCATCCACTGGTAAGATCCCGTTCCAACTGTTGTATTGTCGACATCCAGCTATGCCTGCTTTGCTTTATCTGTACACAGTGCATTCAAAAAGTTCTAAGACTAACGTTTTAAAGACACAACTTTAAAAATAAGTAAACTTTTTTTTATCATAATTTAACATATAAACATTCCCTCTCTATACATATTTATATTACTAAAACAATTGTTAAAAGGTATGAACATAGTTCCTATTTTGTATAGCCATGTCTAAATCAGCTGTCACATTCTTCTGAATTGTCTCTACTTTATCAAAAGGATGAACCTTCAGTGCCACCTTCAGATTAGAGAACAGAAAGAAGTCAGACAGAGCCAAATCTGGTGAATAGGGTGGATACTTATAATCTGAAGGTGTCACTGAAGGTTCATCCTTTTGATAAAGTAGAGACAATTCAGAAGAATGTGACAGCTGGTTTAAACATGGTTATACAAAATAGAAACTATGTGCATACCTTTTAACAATTGTTTTAGCAATATAAATAAGTATAGATAGGGAAAGGTTGTATGTTAAAATATGATAAAAGAAAGTTTATTTATTTGTAAAGTTGTGTCTTTAAAACGTTAGTCCCAGCCATCTAGTACTAAAAAAAACGTTAGTCTCAGAACTTTTTGAATGCACTGTGTATGTAGAGGATATTGGTGGAGTGGACCCCCAGCGTTATTTGAAGACTCTTATGGATATATTGGTTAAGCTGCAATTGGAAGCCTACTCCACCAGTTTGGCTAAGAAGGTTCATGATCATGCAACTGATGAAAAAGCAACAAAGCAAACTTCCACTGTACTCCATAGGGGACCATGTTTTATTCCACTATCATCACGGGTTTGGGAGGAAATACAAGCTTTCTAGAATCTGGGAAGTTCCGTTTGAGATAATTGAAAAGACTGGTATGGATGTTTACACTATCAAGGAACTTGCGGGGGGTCAGATCATCAATCAAGTTCATGCGAAGTTCCTTTGAGCCTACAAACAGTGGGAGCATACTGTCCAGTCAAAGGTGGGGTAATGTTGGGAAGCTAATATGACTGGACGATACACTAACCATATGACAGATTGGAGGGGAGATCAGGACGAGTCTCAAGATTAATGAAGAGAAGCATATGAATAATAATTGATTGAAATGTCAACCAATTGGCGAGAACATGAGATTACGCCAAGTTTGGGATAAATGAGAGTTTAAATCAAAAGGGAAAAACTAATAGAAGACACAAAGCTGATGATGCATCCAGCTTGGGGAATCAAGATATAAAGAGTTACAGAGAGGATTGATGGTGGTTTGTTCAAAAATTAGGTTGTTGCAGAAAGGTCTGCATATTAGTACAATAATAAAGGTTGAGACAAGGGGCGATAGCTCCGTGTGAAAAGTTTATTAGTTTTATTGAAGAATTGGCGATCTTCATATTGGATGATTTGGTTATCCAGTGGCTAATACCCTGTGCAAACCAACTCGGCAGAATCAAGACTCTACGCCAAGAATTACCATGGACTTAGCGGCTAAAGCTTATAGTCTGAACGATTCATAAGACTGCCTTCACATATCTAGTTTAGTTGCTTCAGGTGAGGAGGTTTCTAATATGGGCTGAACACTTGAGGGCAGAATTGGCGCTCTTCCATATAGGGCTCAAAATGTGACATATGGATAATTTGATGGTAACTAATGTGGTATGCTAGTAAAACCAAAAGAAGGTATTTATCTACCATGAAGGGTCAGATTGAGCCATCATGTGAAGGATGGTGAATAGTGTTCTATTTGCTCATTCCATAGCTCCATTGGTATTTGGATGGTAATGAGCCAAGAAATAGTTATAGGTGCCTATCATTGAATTGAGATAAGAGAATGAGCTTGAGACGAAGTTGGTACCATTATCAGATATTAGCACCTTTGGACAGCTATGTAGAGTGAAGGCCTGTTTTAGCAAAAAGGGTTCGGTTGCTTTAGAGGTGGGTGAGGCAACGTAGATGACCTCAACCCATTTCTTAAAGTGATCAACCACTATAATAATGTAGAAATGGCCATACATTACAGTAGGAAGGGGACCAATAACATCAATACTAACAGTAGCAAATGGAGCAGTAGGACCCATAGCCTTGTTTTGAAATATCAGATTGGAAGGTTTCTGGTTAGCGCAAGTGAAGCAAAAATTGATGACAACTTTAGTTTAACATGATCATTTATCCCATTAACAACGTTCTTGCAGCCATTGATGGGTTTTATTTTACCGCTCCATTACCTATGATCATATTTGCTTTCAGAGAGGACTTCATTCTAGCCAATGATCAGACATATGGTAGCCAAGAGTTCCCAACCTGCTTATACAACAGTCCATCTTCAATCCAAGTATACTAAGTCATTTTCTTCAATTGTTTTTGGACTGCCAAAGGTTCTCAAAACCATTCCTCAGGCTTTTCAATAACTACCTAAATTTGACCCTCATCAGAAGCATAGAGAATTTGTATGGGTAGTTGGGACAGTCCATCTGCTTTCTGGTTTACCATTCCAACATAGTAGATAATTGAAAAAACTTAATTCTGGGGATTAATTGCCCAGCGGTCCAATCGTTCATTGGGATCCTTTATCTGCTTTAGCCACTGTAGGATGACATGGTCAGTCACTATGGTAAAGTGGTTCCCATATATGAAAGGACAAAATTGTTTAATGGCCAACAGGATAGCTAGTCACTTGCATTCAGTTAGGCTGTGATTCCTTTCTTCCCGAGTTAAGGTCTTACTGAAATATGCTATAGGGTGATCGACTTGATTTGCATCAAGCTGTTCCAGAATGGCTCCAACAGCCACGTCGCTAGCATCAGTAAAGAGGATAAAAGGTTTATCAAATTCTGGATTATCAATATAGGTTGGTAGAAAGATTTTTCCTCAGAGCGTCAAAAGCCTGCTGTTGGGTCTCTTCCCATCATAATGAAACCTCTTTATGAAGTCGATATGTTAGTTGTTCAGCAAGCTCAGCGAAATGTAGAATAATTGTCAGTGATAACCCACCATTCTGAGGAAGACCAGAATATCGCGTAAGCTGCTTGGTCAAGTCATTCTTTCAATAGCAATCACTTTTTCATGTATTGGAGAGATTCCCTCCTGTGAACCTTATGCACAAGGAATTCCATTTTTTAGAAAAAAGGCATTGGACAGGCTTTAACTTCAATGAAGCAGAGCGAAGATGGTCAAACACTTTCTTCGGATGGGCTAGATTCTGATCAAAGTGTGGGGGAATACAGGCACGTCATCTATATAAACCAATTCACATGACATTTTTAGATCTCCCAAATGGTCAGTCATTCGCCTTTTAAAACGTTTCCAGGGAATTGCATAGCACTTGAGACATACGAGCATGCTTGAATAACCCTTTAATCACTATAAAGGCGCATTTTTCCCAATCATTCAGAGAAAGCTCAATCTTCCAGTATTCTCTGGCGAGATCCATTTCATAGAAAAATTGAGATTCAGATAAGAGTCATAATGAATCGTTGATTTGGGGTAGCGGATAAATGTCTTTTTGAGTAATGGCATTCAGCTGGTGGTAATCTATTACTACCTGATGCACATTATCCTTTTTTCATATAAGCAATAACATTGAGGCCCAGGGACTTTGTGATGGTTTTAGCAATCCTGTGTCCAGGAGGTGCTTTTATTCCTTTAGAACCTGGGTTCTTTAACCTTGGATTTATGGTAGGGTCGAGCATGGATTAGAGGGGCGTCTCCTGTAAGCCCCAGTGCTGCACACCCTTCATCATTACAAAATCGTATGGGCCTTTGGAAAAGATGTCAGTGCACTCATCAGTCAAAGCATTTACTTGTCACTGTTGATTGGAGGAGAGGTCTTCATCTATTTCTACTTTGACACGTGGTATTATAAACTTTTCTTTAATCCCTAGGTCATGCAAAGTTCCACACCCACAGGCAGAGTCAATTTGGTCAGCGGGTAGAGTTCTAACAAATGCAACAGGTCAGTTTCAAGATATCTGAATAGGTTGATCATTGAAGCTGGCCATAAAAATGTTAAAGGGCCCCATAAGCCGGTTCCAGCACCATAGGGCAAGTTTGAGGTTCTCAAATGACCGGATTAGGATCTCCAGAAATACCAGTAAATATTCTGATGGAATGGTAACTTGAAGCCCAATGTCCACTAGAATTCGAGGTTTCTGATGTATTGTTACGCAGTTAGTAGTATATACAGACATCCCTTTCTGGGCTTCTGCACTGGAAGGTAACAATTTGGCCTTCGGCCCAACTACTTAGTACCCTAGCAGCTTGATGTGGTTTTAGTGTTTCAGTAATTAACTCATAGGTTTTTCTTTTCCTTCTCTTTAGGGGTGTCCTTAACAACTATAGAAATGCGATACCTGATAATAGAAAAACATATTCTTATGATTAACTTAAATGTCAAATTCAACAAGGAATTGCATGCCTATGAGAAAGTCATATTTATCAGTATATAGCACAATTGCAAGAGCTGACACTATCAGAGATTCAAAAAAAGGCAGGGATGATAGGCTCCCATAGAGTGAGTCCAATGAGGTCCCATGGTCCCATAATCTAAGGTATAAATTTGATCTAGAGTGACCTTTATCCATTTTATTAGTCCAGAGAAATGACATTAACTAAAGATCCAATATTGACTATGGCCAAAATCCTCACCTTAATGATGACTACTTCAACCAGAATACCCTCAGTACAAAAATAAGGTATCAAGTAATTGGATTTCTTAGTGGAAGTAGTCCAGAAAGATCAGTTTAAAAAGAAGTCAAACCTTTTTTAAAATCAACGAGTCTTAAACATTCAATTCATCAGGTTATGATAGGGCGTTTCATTCTGCACGCAATGTGGTGATAGATTGAGAGTGAGGCGCGGAGTTGTCAGCAGAGGGGCCTTACACCTTTTGCTGACTCAGCTTTTCATGCCTCATTAGCCTTTTTCTTCCAACAGGAGTCCACTTGATGACCAAAGGTTCCACAATAAGAACAAGGTTCGCGACAGGGTTTGGATCTCTGTAAAATTACTGCATGTATGTGAGGCTTATTCCTTTATTATATGTTTGACGGATTCTGGCTCAAGAAATTCCATTACAGACACCTTAATGTTGAAGACTGGTTTGTACATCTTTGAATTCTTTAAATAGAACACAAGACTGGTTCTGCGTTGAAATGTGGTGAGGAAGGCTAAAAATGGCAACATCTAAGTTGACTCAGCACAGGATGCAAGGGATTGAGTTTTTATGATAAAAAAGCAACAAATATTATATTGGTTTCCTCACATCTTGGGAAGATTCGCATGAAAGCATGTTTACATTTAGAGAGGCATATTTTACTTCCAAATTTTTTATAAGAACATCCTTTATAGCCACCCAAGTGGTACACTTCTGAGTATGTCAAAATGATTTCTCAAGCTTTACCATCCAGACAAATTTATATGTGCTGGCAATTTCTGACAATCCGTAGCTTGTTCAATTGCACCTTTATAAATAAAAAGAAACGACTGAATGGTTTCAGTCCCTGATAAATGCTTATTTTTAAAGGTGGGCTTGGAATATCCAACATGTTTAGAGAAAACATGAATATCTGGATAATGGAGTCATTCATATTTAGTTGGCTCCATGGTACTTATGTCAGTATGAGGGATAGCCTTATCAAATTGTCAGTGGAACACATCCATTTATCCTGGAGAGTAGCGTATCAGTCATTGACAGGAGAAAGTGGGGCCTTGGTATCTAAAAGTTGATGGAGCTTTTTTTTGGTGGACTAAAGTGCTGATTAAGTGGAAAGAGTATCTGGGGTAGCCTCAATTATTTGAAGCTTAGCATTCATCTGATCAAGTTGATAATTTACTTAGACCTAGTCATATTACTGAGAGTCATTCAGGCGTGAACAGGTTTTGGACATTTTGTGATACCTGTTGTACAAGCAGATCAAGGTTAAACCCATATCAATATGATCCACTTCAATTTTTATCTCTTCTCCTTGGGCCACCTTTAGTAGTTTTGTTCAAGAGCCTTAATCCAAGTTTTATGGTTTTCTTTGAAAGAGGGCAATAGGCGTAAAGGAGCTTGGGGCCTCAGGAACCTTCAGGCCCTAAGGCCCTTGTTCCCCCTCTTGCCCACTAGGGCATGCAATTCTGGGAGGTCTTTTTTGAAAATAACTTCTTGAATTAATGACATAGTGGTTCATTCTCTCTATTGTTGAATCCAGGTAGCTACGGTGGCGATTTGGGAATCAATGGTTTGGCAATTCCTAGATATTGTATGACGAGATTAGACAAAGCGCTTTTCATTCTTTGGTCCAGATGGTAGCTGCATGGATCATCCACTGGGAAAGTTCGCTTTTCAGATATTGGATAACTCTAGTGTCAATATGAGCTAAGTGAAATTATTATTTGTTGATCTCGTGGCGGTTGTCCAAAATGGCTTCATAGTTGTCTCAACCAAAATTAGATTTGCTTCATATAATTCAAGAAGCATAGCGGGAACATGTTGAGAGAGTCCAAGTTGTAGTTGGATAACCAAGGGGTATAGCCAGAGTAACTGCAACTGATGGTCTAAAACAGGATGAACAGGTAACTGGAGGTAGGTTTCCATTTGAGCCACTCCTACCTTGTTGCTAGGAAGATCAGGAGATAGATATAGACGTTGCATGCTGGGAGCAATTTGTACGGAGCGGCTATGGCTAGATCTTCCACCAGGGGTGATAGTTCTAGCCAGTAATGATGTAATGGTATTTAAAACTTCGGCTGCCTAAATTTGGTAAAGTGAATCATCTAGGGCTGAAATGGTAAGGGTCATGTTCACACTAAATTCAAGCTTTTAAATGTGAAGTAGAGGCATATCTTTAATTATTGGTAATGACTCTTCTGGTCAAACTCATGTTGGTTCCATATTGGTAGGGCTGTCGTCACTGGTGTTATTCATCTTGAAGATATGTCTTTACCAGGTAACCTCAGAAAGACTTGCAATGAGCACCAGTTATAAGATTTGTTTAACTTGATGGTTGGGTCATACAAAGGCTATACATTCTTTAGTCGTAGGTAGCTACAGCGGATCTCTTTAGATATCTTTCTTCCTAAAGTAGTCTCTCAACATAATCTGTGTCATTTGAGCAATCTCTGTTCACCTGAACAGGTAAAAATCAATGTACCAAAACAGACGATATTTCTAGTATTAATAACTAGGCATAAAATGAAGGTATCTATACTAATTAGAAATAAAGGCTATAAATAAAGCTTTGCGGTTTTTTTATAAAGTAGGATAGACTTAGGTAGAAAATCAGCATTAAGTCAGGTATGGAGATTTCCTGATCAGTGCAGCAGAACGCAAAGGTTTTTGGCGTACATGGTCTATCTTGATCAAGGTGGCGGATTTAGGAGATGTCAAAATAGTAAGATCTTTGGCAGAAAACTGGCATAATGTCAGGTGAATCAGCAGATTCAGAAATGGTTTGGGATTCAATTGCTTAAATAGGAGTTCATTATCATTCTCTTTTTCTCTAGGTTTTGAAGCATCAGAACTCCATTAATCGTGCCATGAATTACTTTGCATATAAATCTCACCCTCATCAGCACAAAATCAATTATTTCTGACAGGTACCCTTCCATTTCACTAAGGATTTCTACAGGCCTCTCACTCACTGTGCTTCCATTATCTGCTCAACTTCATATTCCTGACCATCCTCTTTGCAGGGGCTCAGCAGTCTCAGCCGATATGGTCCTTTCCCTTTTAACGGATGTAGTTGTGAAGCATGGATTACCAGATAGGCTGGTGATATTACAATAGCTCTAATTGAATGCTACCTTATTTATAGTACAAAATAATCTGTATGGTTAAAAAACTTCAAGCCTAGATTCAGACTCTTCACTGGCATGGCATAGTTCTTAGCCTCCAAAAGCGCCCAATCCCTAGGACCTGATAGCAGATCTGGAGCTCTTCATTAGTCCACATGATGCTTCTGCTGCTAAAAAGCTCATTCCAAGTTCAACTGTAGTATTCTCCCAATGTTTGCCATGTAGTGTGCTATCTCATCTGACCCCTGACACATTCCACCCCGGGAACCCCCATCCAATGTAGGTTTTAATCCATGGATCTCAAAAGATGGGGTCATTCCCTTTGACGATTGGCTATGATAATTATATGCAAACTGGGTCAACTGGACCCACAAAACCAAATATTCCTACTGATCTGAGATGTAACAACAGAGATATTGTTTAATTATTTGATTCACTCTATCTGTATTCCCTTTGGACTGGGGGTGATATGCTGAGGATTGACAAGGGCGAATTTTCAAATTTCCCAGCAAATATGACCTGAATTTTGACACAAACTGGGGTCTGCAGTTTAGAATGATTTACACCAAAAATCCATGTTGGGCCATGGGGGAGCAACTTCAACCCATGTCCATAATTAGTCAGGGCCCCAAAGCCCCCAGCGAGTTAATAGGCCTTAAAAGCCTTAGGTAAGCTAAAAAGGAAAAGAGGTTGCAAAAGACAGTCCTTTACTGAATTGATCCTTGAGGTATTTATAGAACCTCGATGGATCAGGAATGGTTGGATTGGGATGGGGAGAGTCTTGGCATCAATTGCCAAGAACGAGTAAAAATAATTACTAAATATTACAAGGGGAATGAAAGCATCCTCGGCATAATTAGCCAGTCTGCCCAAAAGGGTTAATTGATTGGGGTTCCCCATTGGACAGTAATTCCCTGCAACCTGAAGTTTCAATATACATACTCAGCATTTGTAGCCAGTGTCAAATTTACTATTATTAAATTATTATTGATATTATTGGGGCTGATCCCTGATACTTCATATTGGGCTTACCCCAAGTTGATGGGGAGCCCAATCCGGCATTCCCCCTAGGTGGGTTGTGACCCCTAGTTAGGGCTTCCCAATAAAAAGAGAATCCTGACAACCCATGTGGTTGATTATCACAACAATGAAAATCTTTGCTACATCAATTGCAGTAAGGCCCACATTTTTAAGTAGTTCTTAGATTCATGATGCCCTAATGTGGTGAGGGCAGTACCCCATGTCTTCATCCCACAATAGTTGCCTGCCCTAGGAGCCCCTCAGAGCTTTAAAAAAAAATGCGCGCTCTGGCAGAGTTGGCACACCTGGAGTCCAACATCCCAGCCACAGGCTACAGCCCTGTATGGGACTAGAAGTGGGCGGAGGCAGCCGCCCACTACAACACACTCAAAAGGCAACACAAACATCGGGTTTGTGTTCAGTACAGGGCCAAACGCATTACAGAGGGCGACAAGTGCACCGCATATTTTTTTAAAAATTCTTCGCACCATGCCAGAGCATGGCCTGCACACAGGTGTGGAGATCGGATGATTCCATCACAGATACGCCAGCTGAAGTGGCAATTAAGATAGAAAAGTATTACTTCAAGTTATACCAATCTGATCCAATTCAGCTGGCCGAAATGGCTATCTTTTTGACCAAACCCACATCTGCACTGTTTCCTGATACCCAGAATTAATGAATTTGATTACTCCAAATGAACTCTGGACAGCCATCCACGGTGCACCAAATTGGAAATGCCCAGGCCAAGATGGTATTCCATATGAATTCTACAAAAAGTACTTCAAATATTTATCCCCACTACTTCTTGCCTCCATTAACCAGAACCTTCTGGAAACGCGCCTCCTACCAGGAGGACAAGAGGCCTTCACCGTCACACTCTTCAAGAAAGGGGACAAGCTATACTTAGCCAACTGGCGCCTCATTTCTTTAACTAACACGGATACAAGAATTTTAACTAAAATCATGGCTAACCATTTAGTGATTGTAGCATCTGCCACCATCTCCCCAGAACAATTCGATTCATACCCAGAAGGTCGATTTGGGACAACGTGCACTCTGTGCTAATGCATGCCAGTCCACAGCCTCTGGGGCACTTGTATTCTTGGACCAACAGAAGGCCTATGATAGAGTAAACTGGGAATACCTCAGGGCCTGCCTCCATCAATTCCGCTTACCCCCTCGCTTCATCAACTGGGTAATGCTGCTCACGGAATCTGCAACAATGGCAGTGCATGGCCCTGGCTTCCTAACGGAAGTAGTCCGCCCTCAAAGGGGCTTATGACAAGGGGACCCCCTTATCCCACTCTTATACAACTTTAGCCTTGACCCACTACTTCAAAACGTGAATGCCCACCTCACTGGGGTCCATGTACCAGTCCAAGCCCCAGTCAAGATGATGGCGTTTGCAGATGACTGTGTGGTTGGGGTGTCTAATAATAAAGATGCACGCGCGCTTGAAGCTCTCATCCAGGAGTAGTCCCGGGTAAGTAATGCTGCACTGAACGCTTCCAAAACCGAAATCATCCTCCTTGGTTGGTATCAAACCTGCTGGGCCCCAGCGACCAGTGCCCAGACTGGCCCCTCTGCTCACACACGTGCTCGCCCTCCCTGCTCACCCCACACCACCCCACTAGTGCTCCCCTTCGTGCTACGCCCTACCATAGGGCCGGTCTGCCATCTGGGCATGTGGGTGGAGGCAGGCGGGTACGCATCAGCAGTAATGGAAAGTCATATTCTAGACAACGTGATGAAGCGCATCGCCTCCCTCAGAGCCCACCCTACTTCCCTTACTGGCAGGGTTTTTTAGCCAACTCTATGCTCCTCTCCAAAGTCTGGTTTGGAGCCCACGCCATCCCCTTCTCCCCAGGCTTTTTCAAAACCCTGTATGCCCTTCTGCTAGGATGGCTTTTGTCAGGCCGCCCACCACCAGTACGGCTAGAGGTCATGTTTGGCCCTCATCATCATGGTAGCATGGGCCTGTTTGACTTCAAAGCCCATGCTGCCAAGATCCTTGGCACCTGGATTGCGGCCGTCACCACCCCTACGTCCCTTCCCAACACTGGTCCCGCGCAGCCTGCTCCAACTTCTCCCGCGCCTTGGGCCTTAACAATCCATCAAACCCTCACTCCATGATGAAATACCTGGCTTTCCACCCATTGGCCACAGGTCATCACGGTACTAAAACCCACTACAAACGAATCCTCCTCTCCATGCGGAGCGCTGAGTAGAGAATTTGTATTAGTGGACACACAGCCCAGAGAGGCCGCCCCTCTCCTCAGTTCACACAAGAGGTACAGGGGTTACCCATTCAAGATGGCGTGATCCCCACACGACCCCTTGTCCTATCCAGGGTGGACTACCTGGACATGATGGACATCCCTTACTCCATTGAAACCCAAAAAACTATCTGGAAATACGCACACCATCCTCTGTTGCAGCCTCAAATCCGCTCCCATGTGTGGCGCTGCCTGAGGTGGGTGTACCATACGGCTGAGCGCTCTAACGCTTTACACTCATCCTGCGTTGTGTGTGGCCAGTATGGAACACTGTTCCACCGCATGGAGAAGTGTCCAACCTCTAAAGTGATATAGCGCGAAGTTCAACGTCTGCTTGGCCAGGATCAAACACATCCCTTCAGTCTGTCAAGAGATATGTTTGCTTTATCAATGGCCTCCCCCCTTCCACCCTCCCTCCATGCTCTGGTGGTCACAATCGCCATGCGGACTATCCACACGATTGTCTTGGATGCCATCGCAGGCTCCACCCCCACCCTCCCAGAAGCTGTCCACAGATTCCGGTCTCATTTGGTGAACCACTTTCAGGCGTGGATGTTTGGATACCTCCCACCGCGTCAACAACAGCTGGTCTCCTCCTAGTTCCCAGTTTTTGTTCATCAAATTAGACCCTTTCCTCCACACGTGTTCAATTGTGGCTACGGCCCCTTCATACGTTCCCTCCCCCTCCCCATAGTGGCGTTCCCGCTGGCAACAAGAGATAGCATCGCTTCTCTGGGGTGCCTTCCCTGTTATTAAGTTTTGTTTCTTTTGGGTCAAGTTTGGAAGTGTCTATCCCATGGTCGGCCTTCCTCGCAATAAATAAAAAATTTAAAAAACAAAAAAATCTTTGCAACATCCTTCACTGAAAAATTGGTTATGCACAGGAAAAAGCTGCATATTTAGTTAACTAATCAATAATCACCATAATTTATTCATTCCACTGGACACTTGGCAGGCCCATTATAAAATCCACACTAACTAAACCCCACTTAAAACCTGAAATTTGAAGTGGATTTTGTTTACCAGTGGGAGGCTTTATGAAGGGTTTTAATTTAACACAAACCAAACACTCCCTCACATATTTCATAACGTCCTCTTGAAGGATTGGCCACAAGTAATCCCGATGTACCAACTATATGTCATGAAAACAGTAGATAAAATTAAGATTGCCCTTCCAGTTGGTGTGTGTTGCACCCAGTAGACAAACCAGAATGTCAAGGGCATTTCTTTCTGAGTGACTTGATACTTAGCTGGAGGATTCAATCAAAGAATGATGGCTGATACTACTGTAACCATTAATTTGACAAGCAATCAAAGAATGGCCCCTGAGGGACAAAGATTCAGGCACAGGGGACTCAGTGTGAACAATTGAGGGGCCAAATTTTGCCATAGGGCCACTAGTGATAGATTAGGTGGCAAGGTCATGAAATTTCACCCAACGGGAATATTAAATTTTTTAACATCATTGGCACATCTTTACGCCAGAGAGCGCTGGCAAATGAGGATTCTTCAATAAGTTATGAATGTGTTACCCACATTTGACAAAGGTGGGGAGCAGCGTGGTGAGAACGGCCAATAGGGCCCAATTGTGACGCAACCTGAGAAACATGGTTTATTGTTGCTGAGGTCGAGAACTTTGGAATATTTTATAGAAGTAAATTTTTGGTTGGGAGTTAGTCTTTTAGAAAACTAGAAGGAAAGAATTTTCTGACAATGTACCAGTGAGGGACGGTTGCCTTAAGGCCTATGGGCTTTAGGAATGAGTAGATGCCTAAAAAAGGGATTACAAACCCAATGATTCTCAGCAAAATGAGATCTGAAAACCAACTTATAGCCAAATCAGCCTTCCACTGGCCATCTGACTCTCATTTGAGTTTCATTACTAAACTATTCCTCCTACCATGATTTCACTTGGCTTGGAATCGCTTCATTTGGCGGGTGACTGGTAACGGCCATGGCCAGTACATGGGGCCCTTTACCACTGATTATCAAATGATATTATCACATTTAATTTCACTGTGGTCAGTCCCCTCAATTTATCTGGGTTTTCTCCCTATTAACACAACCCAAAATTATCACTGAATATGATCCCCCCAATTGACTGGGATTTATCTCCTCTTAGATGGACCCTGGCATTGGCGCTGAGTCGACATGCTTGCCATAACCTTTGGCTGGTGTCCTCTTCTCACCGTGACCGCAGCAAACTTCCCCATTTGCTTAATAAGTTTTCTTGTGGTTAAATGGGGCGGGGAAGGAGGACCCTTCAAAGGTAGGCCATCACCCACCGTTCATCCACCACATGGGTGAGATTGCCTTGGGTGACGAGGGGTATGGCCTCTTTCTTTGGGCCCCTTTATATGAGAAAAGTGAACGCCTCTTCAGCTGAGGCGCAGGGGGTGCTCCCCCGGACTTAAATTGTCCTTTCCTCATTGTAGAGGTGAGCGCCACCACCTGTGAGCTGGACAATGGTGACATTTTTTGGTTTTCATGTTCTTAATTGCTATCAGCGCGGTGAGATTCTGGGGGGTGGGGAGCCTAAGAGTTGGAGGAGTGGAAAGCTTCTACCAGCTTGTAACAATTGGCGCATTCCCAGGAACTGACCCAACTGTTTTTTGTAGGCTGGAAGACCTTTCCAAATCACCAGGTTTTAAACTGAATAGCGGGACTGCCAGGAAGCCAAGATGGCGTTGACTTTGGCCTCCTTTGACCCTTTGATCATGATCAGCTTGGGTTCTAATATAATCGTTCCTTAAGCGGGGACAACTGCAAGGCGTGGAACATGGGGTGTTGCTTACAATGGGCTTGAAGCTTCAGATTAAACGTCCCATTTAACAAGTCTGCCTTCATCATATGGTGCCCTGATCATTTGCTCACAAATATGTGAGAAGGCACCTGCATTCACAAGTGGCATGTATCCAGCATGACATGAGGCCACACCATAATATCGTGCACTGGAATACGTTTACAGTCCATGAAACTCTTGTAACTGCTGATATTCTTGGTTAGGTGTTCCAAAACCAGAAAAAGAATGCAGTAAATATGTTTAGCGTGGTCAGCCGCTTTTACTGCTGGATGAATACATGGTCCCACTGAAAACGGGGGGTGTACATCAGTGTTGCCTAATAGAGATAGAACCTTGTTGAAGCATGCCTTCCATTGTTATACGCAAACAGAACAAGCAGCAGTTCGTCTGCCCAGGTATCCTGATCAGCCACAGCGTAACACCAAAGATATTGCTCAAGGACTTGATTTACCTGCTCCGTTAGGCCTTCTGACTAAATATTTTACGCTGTTGAATGACAGGACGTATTCTTCAGTAGTATTAGGAGATTTTTTCCCGAATCATGACATAAACTGGGTCCCAGAGTTGCTGATGATCACTTGCGGCAAACCAAACTTTGAGAACACATGACGCACTAAGAGCTTAGCAATCTCTTCGGGGGTAATGGCAGATGAACATGGAATAAAAAGGGCATTTTAGTGAGGTGATCCACTACCACCATAATGATGGTATACCCATTGGAACTTGGAAGCTTGACAAAGAAGTCAATGGCTACTTAAGTCCATGGGCCCTCCGCCTGCTGCAGGGGGTGAAGGAGATAGGTTTCACATGATCAATCCAACTTGGACTGCGTGCACGTCATGCAATTTACATCATGCTGGTATATCCTTGGACAATCATGGCCAGTTGTACATCCGCTTAACTAGATTGAGACATTAAATATTGCCTTGATGTCCCACAGCTGGGAGGTCACGGTGCAATTAGATAACATTGTCGCATAGGAGGGGAGGCACTCACTGGAGCAACCTAAACTGAATGTGCTCCTCCACTAAGAAATAAAGGGACTGCTTGTGCTTTGGGAGTGCAAACTGATCTAGTTCCAGACCCTCTTCACAAGCTGTCTGGTTTAAGACCCTCTGAAACCAGGGGCGCATATGAACCCAAATCTGCCATCAGTATTGTGGAGGAGCAATAGCTAAGGTTTTAGCTATCAGAATAACCGTAATTATCTTATGTTTGACCGCCTCCACTGGACACAGTGCAGGATTGTAAATCAAAAAATTAGAAAGCAAATTCAATGCCCATTTCACAAATTTGTACTAAAAATTAAAGCTTCAAATAATGCAATATTTCCGCACTTGATAGTGAGCCAACTTCTGCAGCTTTTAAGTACAAGAGGGCTTGCTGATCCTTCCGCACAGTTACCTCATGCTGAGCGCCTTGCAAAAGGAACCTCCAATGGGTCAGAACTCACGCCATGTTGGCTAACTCCTTCTCATACTTTGCCCAGGATTGTTTGGAAGTAAAACTTATTGGAAAAGTAAGCCACCGGGTGTTCCAGCCCATCATGCTCCTGCAACAGAACTGCCCCAATTACAATGGATGAGGCATCATATGCTACAATAAATGGATTGGTGGGGTCAGCGTGCTTAAGAACTGGGGAGACAAAAACACCTGCTTAATGGCCTTAAACACCTACTGGCACTCCTCCGTCCAGCAGAATGGCACATTTTTCCATCAGGGGATGCAGCGGTGTGGACAACTGTGAAAGGGCAGCAAAATTTTATGTTTTAATAGAGGATGGTGCCCAAGAAGTTCCATAACTGCTTCTGGTTGCGGGTTTAGGCCATTTAAGGATGGTCTTGAGCTTTCTGAGGGGTATGGCTTAGTCTATCATTCAAGACTAGATTAATCAGGAAGGTAACCTCTTCAAAGATCAACTCGCACTTAAATATCTTAATATAAAGTCCCACTTTGTACAGAGCGCCAAGCACCGCCTCTAGGTATTTCTGTCAGACATTTGCCTTCTCAGCTGAAAAATTAGAATGTCCTAGGTCGAATTCAGCTGAAAAGGGGAAACTTCAGCCATTTGCAATATTCTGAGATTGTTAATAATGAATTTAGTAATAATGAAATTAATAATATCAATGGAATCGGCCAAAAGACCCTGGCTGATTCACTTTGGAACCCCATTAATTGGGGAAACACCATTTCACGATCTTTATGGGAAAAAACTGAAAGATCAGTTGATCAAATTACTCCAAACAACTGACAAACCTTAGGGCGACTATAGGATGGCACTCCCCCAATCACCTCCAAGCCCTTTAACCCACCTGTGCGGGGTCCCCCCTTTTATAGGGCTGGCAGGGGCCCCCAAGGTGAAGAAAAATTCTTAAATGGGGATTGGCTGAAGTACATATGATCATTACCTCATGGGTTTGTTCTAGCCAATTATAATTCCCCTTCTTTAATTCCATTAAGGTAAAGTGAATATCTCAAGTTCCCATACGCTATTCTTTAAAGATTACCTAATTCAGAATTAAGCTACACTATTCAAAAATATCCTCAAATTCCCCTCAACCCTCCAAATACTTAAAATACTAAATGGTCGAGTATCTGGGGGATCTTTTTTCATTTTTTTTCCGTTTTACTAATATAAAACTCTAAAAATTAAGTTTTTTATTAGTTTATATTTATTAAATTATTATTTCTTTTGTGGAATCAGGCAGCGTTAGCACCAACGAGCACCAACCAGCTGGATCCCTACAAAAATGGTGCTCACTACAGGGGACCCTGTACATTAATAGAATTATCAAACATGGAGGCTACAACCATGGGTAACCCTCCTACTTTCCCTCCTCACATGGAAACCCATTTAGTTGCTCTTGAAACGCAACTATAAAGTGCTCTTTCCCGCCTCAAAGAACTTAAGCAGCGCCCTTTAACACCACTTTTTAAAGACAAATACATCCATGGGGAATAAAGCACTATCACGTTTTTGTATGTTTATGAAGCTGGTATGCAAGTTACAACTGAAATGCAAAAAGTAAAATACATCCTGACCTGTTTAAGCCGCCTTGCACAAGATATGTTAGTTCCCTACCTGAACCCTTCGCTCACTTGGGAAGAGGTGAAGGACGCTCTTCTGGCTGAATTCAGATCAAAGCAGAGTTTACATAGGGAAAAACAGGCGTTTATGCGCTTCAGCATGTATGAGGGTGAATCGTGCATTGCCTTTGATGAACGATTTTACTTTGCTGCGCAAAGGTTATCAACCTCTAACATGCTCACCCTTGATGATGCTATTGCCACATTGTTAACTGGACTATATTCTCAGCCCACTTTAGCTCGGCATATCATCTCAGTGAAACGCCATTTCAGAAGTATTTGTGATCTAAAAGAGGCTTTAGTATATATTGCTGAATTATTTTTAAGTCTAACTCCAGAAGAAGCTAAGGTGAGATTTTTAGCTCTTATCATTGAGGAGCTACCGCCTGTTGAGCAGTTGGGAGTGCATTCACCTGTGCCTATCCTCCCTACAAAACCTGCTCTCCCAGTGAAACCTAACAAGGTTATCACTCCTTCTAGTAAATCAGAGTCCTATAAGGTTGTAACAACTATATGGCCGCACCAGCTCACTAAAGCTGTTGTGCCTACCTCTCCACTTAAGCTGGTTGTTGAAATTTTAGCCAGATGGATCCTCCAATAATTTAACATTTTATTTGGGATGATATGGCTAATTCTTGCAAAATGGCTTATTGACAGAATTTCGTATTATTTAATATGCTTGCTGGTTAGTTGCTCCCCAATTTGGGTTGAGCCAAAATTAGCATTCCGCCGATTTTGGTATTAGGTTCAAGTGAGGCCAATTGGTGGCCCCAAATTAGTATAAGGATCACTGAAAACTAATAGCCGATGATCCAATTAGTATCAGTCAGCGGAATCAGTGTTCAATGTTAGCTGCCATTCAATGACCTTGTAGAATTCTGACAGAAAGTTGATGTATTTGCTTCAATCATTCTTCTATGAATTCGCTGACTATACTGATTATCTTAGGTCAGTGGATCTGAAAATCATGAGTTTGAGGTGGCCAAAGTTGTTTCCAGTGCCTCATTTATTATAATCAATTATTCAAGATAAGACGAGAAGAGATGTTGAAAAGATGCTGAAATATTCCGAGTCAAAGCAAGCGACTGAAGTTGTTTCTGGCACATTTATATCAACTTGAAGGTCAAACCCAAATTCAAAGTTTAATTAAATTAATTATTCATATGGCTCACTGGAGACTTAAGGCTGAGGGTGAGCCAAAACTAATTTGTACATTGGGAAGGACAGAGTGAGAGTGTCGATGCCAGGGAAGAGAATAGTGTAAATAGGAAGAAGAAGAAGAGTAATTGGCTGGAAGAACCAGCGGAAGAGCTGATAGGTCAGCAGTGGGCACAATAGCCCTTTTGTAAATAGTATAAATACCTGGCACTTCCCTTTCAAAAAATCTCCCTTTGCCTAACTTTACCTTTTGCTTTAAGTTTATTATTTAGTTCGTTTGTTAAAGTATAGGTAGGGGGATCCCCAAATTTCTGGGTGAGATGCCAAGGGGTTAGCTGGCGCTGCTGGCCCCATTGCCTAAGGAGAAATGGCAAGGGCTGACCAGTCTTCATACTGGTTAGACTGCCAACTAGCAGAGCCTATAGTCAAATTATTGACAATGGTAAATGCACGCTCTAAGGCTACCCAATTTTCTGTAACCATCCCCCTACCTCCATCACGGCCTTGCCTATTGTTGCAAATTCCCTTGGGGAGGAATCTGAAGAGGGTTATAATGACGTTGGTTACTACATATTGGGAGCCCTATGGAAGTTGAAGTGCCTAATCATTTGAACGCTGGAGGAGTAGATGAGTCTACCATACCTGAGGAAACATACCTCAGCCATATTCTAGGGTGTCCAAAAATTATTGAAACTGCCAGCAAGGGTGACCAATTCTTAGCTGGCTTGATACGCAATCTTCAGCGGGTTCATCCCTTGAATTTCATCATGGGTAAATACCCTGAGACTGCTAAAAGGCTAACCTCTACCCTTCGGCTTAAGGAGGTCTTAGCTTTTGTCACCTAACTTTGGAGGAACGCTTACTAAGATTGAAGTAGACATTCAAAAAGTCTGTATAATGGCCATTCTGGACATGGGCTCCCCAGTCAACGTGATCTCTACTAAGTTTATTAAGAAGATAAAACTAGCGCCTGACTTGGAGTACACACAAAAATTAGGAACTGCTGGTTGTAACAATACCCGTGCTAGTGGGGCTTATTCTTCCCTTCCCGTTCAAAATGGGAAGCTTGTTTTATCAGCCCCTGCTGTGACTTTAGATAACAACGCGTATGATATGCTCATCGGCACACAATTTATGATTGAGTATGAGGGAATAATCAACCTAAAGTAAGGTTACCTCTCATTACTCAAATATGAAGTTCCATTAGTCCTATCCAATAAAGAGCCCAGTAAGCACGAATACTCTTGCCTGGTTATATACCCCTTATCAGCAATACCTTTGTCTTATTCCACTTCTGGGTGACACACAAATAATTTTGCCTGATTCAGTGGATTCTAGGGAAGGTATTCCGTTCTATGCTGCAGATGAGGTCGTGATTAAGCCTGGTGACCAACGAGTGATTGACACAAAAGTCACTATTCAAAATCCCACGACATTGTTTGTTGCACCTCGTTAGTATTGAGTGCGTTAGTCCCTTGGAGCCTCGGGTATTGCCTGGCAATTTTGACCCAGCCTACCAGAGGCCCATTACGTTGTTGTTGGGAAACCTCACCTCTAAGAATGTAGTTGTAAAAAACACCAGGAGATTGGAAGAGGTTTATTAGTTTGTGTGGAGGATGTTGAACAAATTCACTCCATTGGTTCCATGCTAGATATGGGCCTGCCAACGGATAACCTGGTGTGTACTTTGCCTAACGACCATATCTCGGATGAGTTAACCCCAGATGAGCTGGAAAAAGATCATACTCTTCTTGATGACTATAGCGATATAGTCTCTAAATCTGATAATGATTATGGTCACATGAAGGGCTGGTGTTACTCCATAGATGTGGGTGATGCTCGCCCTATTAGATCTAAACCCTATTGTAAGTCAAAGGTGGAAGAAGAGCAAATGAGGACGGAGCTCCAGCAATTTCTAGATGCGGGGCTGTTGGTTCCTTCACAAAGCCCCTGGTCTTCCCCTCTCTTGCTAATAAAAAGGAAGAATGGAGGCCATCAGATAGTCATGGATTACGCAGGTTAAATAACCTCACAAAAAAGGATAGCTATCCTCTTCCTTTATATTGATGACGCCTTGGCCCAAAAACAGGCTCTAAATTCTTTTCTGCCATGGACTTAGCTAGCGGCTTATTGGCAAATGAATCTCTCCCCTGAGGACCAAGAAAAATGTGCTCTCATTTGTAGTGAGGGTCTCTTCCAACCAACCCAATTACCTCAAGGGTTGTGCAATGCACCTGCAACTTTCCAGCGTGCGATGGACCATATCATGCAGGACTTGAAATTAAGTTGAGTCATTATCTACCTTGATGACATCACAGTATTTTAAAGACTTTCAACGAACATCTTGAACACCTGAAGGAGGTGTTTCAACGGTTACACACGTCTAATATTAAGTTAAAACCCTCAAAGTGTACTTTCTTTTAAATGAAACTGTATTTCCTTGGCCATTCCATTTCTCAAAAAGGAAGTTAACCAATGCAAGATAAGGTTGAAGCGATCTCAAAAGTGTCTCCCCCTAGAAATTTAAGAAATATTCAAGTATTCCTAGGGATGACGGGATATTACCATCCGTTCATCCCTCAGTTTGCCCAACTCAGTGAGCTTCTTGTTCGCCTATTGACCAAGAACACTCCTTTTCATTGTTGTGAGGAACATAAGGCTGCTTTTGAAACGCTGAAGCAACTGCTGAAACAACGCTTAACCCTACGCCATCCAGATTATAATAAACCCCTCATATTATTCAATGATGCTTCGGACTATGCCTTGAGGCTATCCTTGCCCAATTGGATGAAAATGGTGTAGATCATCTTGTATCCTACTTTAGTAAGATGCTGTCTAATGCTGAACGTAACTACAGTGTAACAGAGAAAGAGTGCCTTGCAGTTCTGTTAGCTATAAAGCACTACCGCCCTTTCCTATATGGAACTACCTTCACTGTGGTTACTGACCACGCATCTCTAAAATGGTTACAGAATATGAAAGACCCTACAAGCCAGTTAGCTCGCTGGGCTCTAAAGCTCCAGCCTTTTAACATGAAGATTAAACACCGTGCTGGAACCCATCACATTTTTTTTATGGGTTGACCCGTCCGTCAGTCCTTCACTTGGATAATAGTGAAGCGGAAAGGCTAAATGATCTTTTGATGACCCCCAATGACTGGGAAGATGAGGATGAGCCTGTACAAAAAATGTAGCCCGACACTCCCTTAACACCAAAGTGGAGAATGGGAATTTGTATAGGCAGGTGGGAACAATATGGCTGCCTTACCTTCGGCCTTTGGAACGTGTACCTGCTATTCTAGAAGCCCACTCCACTTTAGGTCATGGAGGGGCCAAGAAGACTTATGAGTGGATTAAGGATCAGTTTTATTGGGATGGAATGATGGAAGCTATTGTTGATGTTTTAGAAGCCTGCCTTATTTGCAAAAAACAATCTGGATTTAAGACAAGATATCAATATAAGCTAACTACCCCACAACACCCTTTCCACACCATTAGCCTAGATGTAATAGGTCCACTTCCTCAGACTACTAGTGGATACCAATTTATCCTGGTATCCATTGACCATTTCTCTGAGTAGGTAAAAGCTGTAGCTCTTCCTTCTCAAACAGCCAAGGCCACAGCCACTTTCTTAAATCAGAATCCTTTCTCTTTACATGGCTGCCCTCAAGTATTACTCTGTGATAATGTAAAAACTTCACCTCCAGAGTAGTAAAAATCCTGGCCCCTCCATGGGGCTTACCAACTTTTCTCTGCTCCATACAATCCTTCAACTAACAGGAATGCGGAGAGAGCTAATGGAACCTTGGTATCCATCTTATGCAAAATGGCCTCTTCTGACCCACTTCACTGGGACCAATTCTTACCTAGTGCCCTTATGGCTTACCAGATCAGTTATCATTGGATATTGAAAATTTCCTCCTTCCATGTATTGTATGGGCGGGAACCAGGGATACCTGCTCTGTTAGTTAAAGATGTATTCTCCTCTATAATTGAGGAACCTGATAAAGTCATGCGCAGATTAGCTCAGTGCATCATCCAACTCCAATCTGAGGCTATGACAAACCTAGCCAAGATATGACTAAAGTAGGCAGGCTGCTAATGAGCTCCAAACCCCCTTCCTAATTTCCAAGTGCCTGATATGGTATTATACTACCATAACCGCACCACTCCTGGAAGCGGTAAGCTTTTATCAACATGGGAGGGTCCCTTTACTATCACTTACAAAAGAGGGAACGAGTACTCCATCAAATCTTTAGCTACAGGTATTACTATCAACCGCGTACATGGCCGTTTCCTCCGACTCTATTCTCCCCCCAATATTCTTGAGGGGGGGTGATGTTAGACATTTGCTTTCTCAGATGAAAAAGAAGAATGTTCTAGGTCAATTCAGCCAAAAAAGGGAAATGTTGGCCATTTGCAATATTCTGAGGTCATTAAGAATGAATTTAGTAATAATGATATTAATAATGTCGATGGAATTGGCCAAAAGTCCCTGGCCAATTCACTGTAGAACCCCATTAATTGGGGAAACACCATTTCGCGATCTTTATGGGAAAAAACTGAAAGATCAGTTGATCAAATTACTCCAAACAACTGACAAACCTTGGGGCGACTATAGGATGGCACTCCCCACTCACCTCCAAGCCCTTTAATCCACCTGTGCAGGGTCCCCCTTTTATAGGGCTGGCAGGGGCCCCCAAGGTGAAGAAAAATTCTTAAATGGGGATTGGCTGAAGTACATATGATCATTACCTCATGGGTTTGTTCTAGCCAATTATAGTTCCCCTTCTTTAATTCCATTAAGGTAAAGTGAATAACTCGAGTTCCCATACGCTATTCTTTAATATTACCTAATTCAGAATTAAGCTACACTATTCAAAAATATCCTCAAATTCCCCTCGACCCTCCAAATACTTAAAATACTGAATGATTGAGTATTGGGGGGATCGTTTTTTTTTCCTTTTTCCCATCTTACTAATAAAAAATTCTAAAACCTAAGTTTTTTATTAGTTTATATTTATTAGTATATTATTTATTTTGTGGGATCCAGCGGCGTTAGCACCAGCGAGCACCAACCAGATGGATTCCTACAATTTCTTGTGCTTGGGAGTGGGGAATGGATTAGAAAATTATCAATATATGCCACCGCGCAGATGAACTTAAGTCCCCCAGCACATTATCAATCATCTGCTGGAATGTGGCGGGAACTTTTTCAGGATGAACGGCATTACCCAGAAGTGAAATATGCCTCTTGTATTCCAAAGGGCGGTAAGCCATTCCTGGCCCTTGGCCACCCAAATTTAGTTAAAGGAATTTAGAAGGTGAGCTTAGAAACAAACCAGTTTTTCTTAATTGCCTGGATGATTGTCTGCTTGAAGGGGAGGAGATAGGGTTGTGCATCATGATATTATTCAATTAAACATAGTTATGCAGGGCTGCAGCACTTTATTAGCCTTCTGAGAAAAACACTAGGCAGGAAATAGGAAATGTTTGTTTACATATCCATCGCTTCTTGAGCATATCTTCCAGCCATACTTCTGAAGCCTTTTCCTCCTCCGCCATGTAAGGATACAGCAGACAGTTGATATTGATCAAGGCTACTTTCAAGCAGAATGATAAGTCATATTTGGTGTGCGGTAGGGATAATTAGGTCTTTATAAAACCAAATATATCCTGGTATGCCGCCAAAGCTGGGAGAAAACTGGGCAGAAGTCCCACAAAGAAGTGAGCGCAATATTGGTGCTCCGTCCTCAAGTCATAGTAAGAGTGCTAGTAAGGGTAAACTTGTCTCCTATCTGATTATTTACTAAATACATCAAATTTAAGTCTAAATTGATTTGCACCTGCTGATGCCGCCACCAACCCACCCCCAGAATAACTTGGAATAGCATATTGGGCTAAGCTGCAAATTGATCACAGGAATTGAAACTGATCACCAAGAAGGCCACCATCTGGCACACGTTAAAGGACAACATTGGAACAGATGATGTGCACATCACCAACTCCAATACATCCAAGTCTAAATCAAGCTGCTGCACAAGCTTCAAACTAATGAAGTTTCCCTCTGCTCCTGTGTCAACCAAGGCCTCAAATGACATTCGGTTTGCACACATCCAGTTTTCTGATGGTAACAAAAAATAATCAAATTATTTTTATTGGCAAGGGCCTGCGATTCCTCTAGCTGGGTAGTAATAATCATTGAGTCAGGTAGGTAAACTGATTTAATAAGGGAGTTGGAACCCAGATTGGGGTACTGCTCAAGATTTCCTTGTGCTGAGTATCCATTAACTGGGGACCAATGGATTGATTTTCATCTTCTTGGTTGCAGGAGGCGCCTCACCCACAGGAGCCAAAGCGGGTTTGGTCCCACCATAGGTTGGGAGGCACTGCATCTTTATCAAGCCCCATTACTCAAATTCCAGGAGTGTGGGTGGTACCAAGATTTGGGACGACTCTCACAGGATACACCAACGGAGATACAGGAGCCCCACCCCATGAGATACCCAGAGGATTGTGGCACCAATAGATGTCACCTTCATACACATTTGGTCCACCGTCTCCATTGGTGTGGTCTAAATGAAATGGTTAGGGACTCTGTATCCAAAGCAGCTTAGAATGCTGTCATGACGATGTCCAGCGGGAGGCTGGTTGCAGGGGTTTGTTTATAAAAAAGCTTCTATGAAGAAAGCCAGGTTGGACACTTCTGCACCCAGAGAATGTAATTGAACGATCTGATTATTCCACCAGCATCTGCAACACCAATGATACTAGTGCGATCAGGGAGTCAAAACTCAAGCCTGGGTGGCTTAATGCAGGTACCATGCACTTAACGGCGGGCATCACCTTCAACTGCGTTTAACAAGGCCACACTCTTTTGGGTGTCAATCATGGTAGTAGAACTCGCAGAAAAATCAAAAATTGCACCTGCAGCTCAGCAAGGCGTCGAGCACCTGGTTGGCAATCTCAACAGATGGAGCTGATAAGCCCACCCCCAAGTATGGTCTGGAACTGAAGCTAGAATTTCTGGGACAACATGGCTGGTGTGAAACTCCTTTATCGCCACTTGGGATCAACGCACAAACGTGACATCTGACAAAATGAACAGCAAGAGGCAAAGTACCAAGTGAAAGTTCATCTGGTAATTGGAAACCACTGCTTCAGCCAACTAAATAGATGGACGGAAATAGCGGACACTATGGGTCAGTCAATTATGTCATGTAACTGGCAAATAAAATTGAGACTGGCCTACCAGTCAGGGTGCGCGAGCACCTAGTAGACAATCTAGAATGCCAAGGGCATTGCCATTAGAGCAACTTGATAACTAGGCGGGAGGGAGGCAAACAGAGGATGATGGCTGGTGGCCACCGCAACCATTAATTTGACAAGCAACCAAATAATGGCCCCTGAGGGACAGAAGATTTGGGTACATGGGACTTATTGTGAACAATTGAAGGGCCAGGATTTGCCACTGGGCTATTAGTGATGGATTAGGTGACGAGGTCATGAAACCTTACCCAATGGGGAGATTAGATCTCCAACATAATTGGTACATATTTACGCCAGAGAATACTGGAAAATGGGGATATTCTCATTAAGTCATGCTTGCAATATTTCAATTTAACAAAGGTGGGGAGCAGCGTGGGGAGAATGACCATTAAGGCCCAATTGTGATGCAATTCAAGAAACATGGTTTGGAGTTGCTGAGGTGGCAAACTCAATAGAAATTTAACAAAAGTAAATTTTTGGGTGGGAGTGTATTTTTTATTGAAAAACTAAAAAGAAATGAATGACAATGTACCAGTGAGGGATGGTTGCCTTAAGGCCTAGGGGCTTGGGAATAAGTGAAGATGCATAACAAAGTGTGTCGCAGATCTATATGACTGGATGATAAGCCATAATTATGACCGATGGGTCATTGGGTATCCGTCATGATTTAGTCTATATTATCAATCTTGGAAAACCAGAGGAATTCCACCAAATTTTTAATGGGTAGAATCTGCCAAGGATGTTTTGGAGCTACAAGCATTCAAGAACCTTAGGATGAGGCGGTTTTGGGTTGAGATTATAATGTTGTATCGCCTCTGAATTATGCAATAGGGCAAGATTGACAACCAACGAATAATAAGATGTTGAAGTAAAATGAAGATTGACTTAATTCCCTTGAACTAAGGCGATCAGAAATTTAATAAATGATGAACCCTGCTGAAACCAATGAGCATATGGCGGTCCAAATATGCTAAGTAAAAGAGTCAGTACCAACTGAGGTTGCTGAGATATCAGCGAGATGGGAAGATTGAATGGAGGAGGATTTTTGGTTAGTTAGAGAGAGCACAAGCGGACAAAAAGAGAACTGCTGTGATTATTGTATTGCAATAAAGAAGTGTTATTGGGGGAATTGCTCACTTTTATTATAGTTGTTTATTTATGTGTGTTGCATGGAACTGAAAATCTTCATACCATCCATTATAATTGCTCAGTGGGCTTGACCCTGCGCAAAAACCCTTTGGCAGATCTATAGGGCATTGCTGAGTTTATAGCAAATTGATTATAAACCCAAACATTTTTGGTGAAATGAGATCTCACAATTAACTCAATGCCATAATGGCCTTCTGCTGGCCATCCAACTCTCGCTATAGTTTTGCCACTAAACTGTTCCTCCTACCATGATTTTGCTTAGTTCAGCGTCACTTCATTTGGCAGGCAATTGATAGCGCCCATGGCCAGGCCATGGGGGCCCTTTCTCACTAGGTATTAAATGGATTTATCACATTCAATTTTTATTTTATTTGATTTTTATTCAAGGTGGGCCGACCTGGGAACAATACTGCACCAAATAATAAGAAATTGAATGAATGGGAAATGAGGATAAAATCTGGAAAACCTTCATGCGAGACATATGATAGGCCAGGAACTCCATGGACCACCTTTGCTATTCGCTATCTCAGTTTGGGGCATTGGTGCGCTACGCCAACACAGTCAAAGTTGTCCCCTACCCAAAGTTCCTGTACTGGAATTGAACTCGGGGAGGCAGTGGTAGAGGTACCTATTCTAACACTGGGGTATCCTCCCCTATCACGTTCAATTTTTCTGGGGTAAATCTTATCAATTTATCCAATTTTTCGCCCTCTTAGTTTAACATGAAATTAGTACTGGTGTTGAGCCACCTGATTGACTGGGATTTATCACTGTTTTGGTGGACCCTGATATTGGCGCTGGTGTGACACACTCTCCATTGCCCTTTGGCCAGTGTCTCTTCCCACCACAACCACATCACACACTTTTCCAATTTGTTTAATAAGCTCGCTCATGGTCAAATTTGTCGGGAAAGGAAAAACCTTTAAAGGATAAGCCATCATCCACCGTTCATCCACCACATGGGCAAGTTCTCCCTGGGTGATTAGAGATATAGCAACCTTCTTCACGCCCCTTTTCATGCAAAAAATGGCTGCCTCATAGCCGAGGCGCAGGGGATGTTCCTATAGACTTATACTCTACCATTTTTTGACTCTGGGGTGACCAGCCTTATACTATTTGAGAAACATGCAATACCTTCCACTGCAATGACAGATATTGTGACCCATATGCATTAAACACGGTACAGTACTATGTTTTTCTTCCCATAAGTGTGGTGGTGGCCAGTTGTTGTTCTTCCACTATCACATCCCATAATTGACTTCCAACTGCTGACTTCCTCTGTTTTCGGTGAATCTCCTATCCTAAATTATTTCCATCTCCTAATAATCTCAAATTGATCCTGATGAAACATACTATTATGTTATAAACTTTCAACTCAGCCTCCTTGTAGGCCATCCTCACATCCTGACTTAGCCAATCTGCAAGGATGTTGGTCAATCCAGGCTGTTAATAAATTTTAAAATAATATTGGACCAGTTCAACGTGCCATCGTGCTTGACATGGTCCATCTTCATTGGTGAGCAATATTTAGGGCTTTATGGTCTGTTCAAACCACAAAAAGATGGTGAGAATATAGTAAAGGTGTTGCCATTCCCTTAAAGATGAGACCACTGCTAACAATTCTTTATCATATATTAAGTAATTCATTTCTGATGGAATTAATTTCTATTCAAAATAACACATGAAGATCTAATCAATCCTCCCCTTCTTGTAGTAACGCTGCCCCATAGCATAATTGAGGCATCCATTTCAATCATGAAAGATTTTCTGAGGTCAGGATGAGCCAAAACATGCGTTGAAAGTAATTCTCATTTATCTAACTAAAAGACCACTCCTCCTCTCCCTATATTAATGGGACATCTTGCATTAACCGCTTAAGAGGTAGGGACATTTGTGACAAATTTCTCACAAACCGTCATAGTAAATTTATTTCCCAAAGAAGCTCCATCCCCATTTGGTCCATCAGTACTTTCATGCTCAAACAGCCCTCATCTTGTCAGAGCATATCACCAGTTTTTTCCTAAACATGACATTGCCCAAAATGCTATTAAGCTTCAGTCAAAAAATCATTTTGATGGCTACAACCTCATGCCCATCTTTGCAATCATTCCCAGTACCTCCCACACATCGCGCACATGATCTACCTGGTAATGGAAAAATTTTTGAGGATATCATCCATATATGCTTCACAGTAGATGCTAATAATACCACCAAGATCTTAATGAATCATCCTCTGGAACACCACTGGGGCGTTTCATAGCACAAACAGCGTTACACAATATTGAAACACCCTAAGTGGCACTTAAATGCCGTATTTTTGATGTTCCAGTCTCACAGTGATCTGGTTAAACGCATCCACAAGATCTAGCTTTAAAAAACTGTAAAGCCCGGTAACACTGAGATATTATCTTCTATCAAATGCATTGGTAAAGGATTGGTCTCCATAACTGCATTTAGCCACTGGAAGTCCATACTTGACTGCAATTCCTCACTTGCTTTTGGCACTAACAGTACCGGCGACACAATGGCAGATTTGACAGATTTACTAGCCCTTTAGTCAGCATCAATCCTACGTGCTCCTTCAGCGCTTTTACCCAATGGTTTAGTGGGTAGTCTGGACATCTGCGGGGAAGTTCTGACCACTCCTTAAATTGAAAAGATAATGATAATGGACCAGCAAGGAAAAAGTTATATCCCTCCTTCGACTGAATTATCTCAAAAAATCGCATTATTATGCCAGAAATTCATCCTTCTGAACCAAAAACACTTTTAAATCAGGTGACACATATTTCACCAACTATTGACCTCCATTTCATTGGTGGCCCCATCCTCAGGTTCAAGGTAACCGCATAAAAGTGCAAGTATATCTGGGGCTGAAACCAATGCCACCACCACATTCCCAACACCACTGGATGGTACAGATTCTCTATTGCACAAAAACTCTCCTTTAACCCATACAGATACTTCTGAACTCCCATTGAGGGACTTACTTACCATGAGGGGGCCCTCCATGACACATAGGCAAACACAACCTCTGGACCCTCCTGAATCTCCAACTTCAATCTCTTTGCTACTGCGAGTTCAACATAATTTTCCTCTACCCTGTGTCCACCAGGGCCATCACCTCTTCTGTTCAGCCTTGTGTGTATAACTCCACTGGTATGAATAAAAGAGGATTAAGAGAAGAGACATATTTTTAAATAAACTTTTGAATTGTAAATTTGCGGTTGGCATATACTTAGACATGTCCTCCTTCTCATGTCCCTCGCTTGCCACTCTACTGGAGTCCTTTGCGTTCCCTTGTCAGTCCCCTTTATAAGTTTCCAAAGTTCCAAGAGGAGTAATGATTGACACCATGACCATGCTGACCACCAGCTGAAGATTGCTCCTTCCACATCAACATGGAACTTTTGCGCCAGTACTGTGCCAGCACCAATTGTTTTGCAACCTGCATGGCTAATGCAATTTCCTCCTCCAGAATACTTTGAACTTTTGCTGCCGCCATGGCCACTGATAAATCCACCTGTAATCCCTGCTGAAACATTCATGATGATTGTGAATCCGCCACCTGGGCTGCCTTTGCTAGCATTCAGAAAATCTGAGCATACTCCTCCAATGAGCTGAGCCCCTGGCTAATCATCAAAAGCTCCGACCAAGATTCATCCTGCGCCTCATATAGGCAGGCCATAAAGTCAACTAAATCTACACATTCATCCATTGGACTTGGGATGTGACCTTACTCTTTAATAAATTCCTGTATCCATCCTGCCAAGTCTGAGGGTAATGCTCCATGTTTGGGTAATCTGGAGCAAGAAAGGGGCCTCCCTCCCTTACCCTGGGCCAGATGCGCCTGAAACCAAATCTGTGCAATCACTTGATGAATCTTATTTAAAGCCTCCATGGGCAAATCTGTTTGACCATTGTTAGTTTAGATGCTACAGGGCTTTCCGCTGCTTTTTTGTCAACACAGCACCAAATACCTGCACCACCTTACATAGAAAAACGCCAATTAAAATCCCACCATCACGACAGTTTATACATGTCAGTACACTCCTCCCCTCCTGAGACCATCACCTCCTCTCAGGGGCCCCACAAGACTGAAAGGAACGTAATTGAGTTCTGTCTAATGTAACAACAGGTTCAAACCAGTTCGCCACAAAGGAATTGGGTAGTACTAGCCAGGTCACTAACCTCATAATGGATAAGCCATCTGAGATCCATCCCTAACCCGCACACCATGTCTGGATGTCATGACATACTCTCAAATGAAGGTCCCAGCAACACTACAGTCCAACCGCAGGTTCAGGCCCCAGAACAGCGCTGAGAATGAGGCCAGTTCTTTGCCAAGCTCACTACTTGAGCTCATCCTCAAGATATTGGTTTTCTTAAAAATAAATACAAAATAAAAGTATCTGATAATCAATTATATATGATAACAATTTTTGTTTGAATATTGAGCATTTCTGTGGATGAAAAAAATAAATTCTTAGCTATTGCCTTCTCTTAATATAGCTCTGCAAACCCTTAACTAAGCTCCTTTATCCTAAGCTCTTGAGTGATAAAGATTATTATCTGCAAAGGCTCAATATCCCATTTGATCATTATTTAGAGAATCTAAGATGCCAATGTCACATTTTGCCAGATCAGTATTTGCTCTTTATTTCAAGTTTCTTACCTTTGACGCCCAAATTTACTATCTGATCTTCCATCAGTCTCATTTTATCATGACCAACCTTCAATTTCTTGGCAGAATATGAGATTTCACAAACTAGGTTGATGTGCGGACCAGGCTGCACCTGATCCATTAATTTTTGTAAGTTAAATCTTGACTTTAGCTCATAAAGCGTCTGTATGGTTTTTCTTTTGGCAATTGTGCAATGGTACAATTTGAAATATTTTAATCCTTTATTGCCTTGAATAGAAAGGGGTACATCAATTATAACTGGGATGGCTAATACAACACTGCCAAATTTTTTAGGCATGGAACTATGATTTAGAACGATCAGAATTTGCCAGTAGTGTGATCCTCTTGCCTTAAGCTGACCAATTTTTTTCTGAATCAAAACATAGGTGACGGAAACAGATATCCACAGTGTGATTAGTATGCTTGCAATAGATTTAGTATTTTCTCAGTTTGGAGATTTGTGAGGAGTCACAGCTAATAAATGGGGTGAGTTTTAGGGCTTGAATGAGAAGGCTCATCAGTCTTAAAGATATGGGAGCAATTTTCAAAGAGCTTACTTAATGTTCAGAGCAAGGTAAGGTTGTGTTTAACTGCCTTAAAGTATAAATGAATATTGGGCCTAGCTTGAGCGCAGAAAAAGTAGTTATGATATCATTCAAGGTGCTTTGATTCTCTGCAACTAAAGTTTGGGGATTGAGATAAACCATTGGATAAAATTTTTATTGATTATCCCTAATTGAGGCTAATCCCCTAAAAGCCTGTTAGTGGTTGACAAGGTTAAATCACTTTAAACTCTCTGAGTAAGCGGTCTTAGAATTGGCCCAAGTGCAATAAACAAATAAGTCTCAGCCCATAATATCTTAAGCAACTTGTATATAGTAGTTTAATAAGTCTTTAGGTTTTTATTGGTAGCCATATTCTAACACTCTCATAACAGTACAGTAAAGAAAAAACACTACCTTCTCTAAGGACATATTTATCTTTAGAAGAAGGCTTAAAGGAGTTGCCTGGAGGGGCTATTGGGTTAAATACATGGGTAGACGCAGAAGGTACACAATAAGACTGAGATTATGCGGTATCCTTTGGATATTCTCGTAGTTGATTGGCATCTACTTGATGGCGAAATTTATTCATATTGTCAATAGCCAATTTTACTGTTTGTAGGAAGAATTAAGGGCTTTTTTATAAGCACAGATATGGGTCAACTACCTATCCTCATTTTTAGGCGAGAAGTTGTTTTCTTAAACTCAAGTTGATTTTGTTCAATAAGGAGGATTTTTGTTCCAACCTTTTACAGAGACAGATAAGGCTACCAATGCTCTGATTTGAATAATGTGCAGATAAAGAGATTTCCACATTTAAAGGGTTCCATATCAGATAAGCTCACTCTCCTTAGCAATGCGTCTTAACATGCGTCTAGCAGTTAGACTTGCTTCAACAAGTTATTTTCTATACTAAGAATCTCAAAAACTTTTACAGGGCCCCAGAGGCCTGTAAACCCCAGGCTCACCTTACATCTCTGGAGGACCATAAAGTTGAGTGTTGGTTAACGTTTCCTAAATTTGATAAGTTAACTACTTGATTTAGCTGGTGTGATCTTCCACAAATTTTCTTAGGGTGGCTATCTGGTTGTGTATTTTGTGGTGCTAATCCCAAACTAATTGTGGAGAACAGCTTCCAGATAATTAAATTGGGTGGATTGTTCAGAATGTGCATATCTGATCACCACTTTGTTGAGGCAAGTTATTTGAGATTGCATGTTGTTCTGGAGTTGCTGATTTTCTAGTATTGCACTTCAATTTTTAACTGAAAGAGGAATAAATCTTGTAAAATTTAATAAGTTAAGTATGTAAGTTTTGATATGTGAATATGTATAGTAGTATTTGATGGTGGAATCCAACTACCTTCAATAAAAGGTATAAAGTTATGTGGATGTATTGATGAAAATAGCACTCAGTATAGCCTACTCCAACTTTTTTGATGTCAAGAGTTTCATTAGATCATAGACCCATCAATTTTTAGCACAGCAAGAGCTCATATGTTATTTTCTTGTTCACTTGGTACAAAGGCCCCAGAAAAGAGAGTTTTAGGGATCAGAGAAGTCTGAGTCTTGTAACTGATAATGGTCAGCGTAAGGGGTGGTAAGGTCCACCTCCATAGACGCTGGTAATTTAAAGATTATGTGGTGCAACAGGTTCTCCTACATGCGCGTTAACTGTCTTCTCACTGAGGCAGAGGGCTTAATGGTAAGAAGCGGTGTATAATGCTTATTTACTAAATTCATTGCAGTTATCAAAGTTCACCAGGGACTTTTGGAGACCTGGCATGAAGCACAAGAAATTTGGTGGGACAAGGGGATAACTATAACCATCTAAGAAATTGTAAAGGGAACTAATGACAACTTTTCTTTCGCTTCAATACCCAAATCAAAGCAAAATTCGGATTTTTAAAAAAAATACAAAAAACAACTGCTCGATTGAGCCAAAACTTACCAATGTCAATGCAATTGACACCTGCTGCCCTGGCTTGGGGTGGTGGTGCGCCGCCATCTGGCATCTTTTGGCCGCCGCCAAAGCATGCCCAGGCTGGCTCTGCTAGACCTCAATGCTACCTGGTGTTATGTCCCCCATCAGGACTTGGCCCACCACCTCACAAGCTCTCAAGCGGTGCTCTGGAGCCCTTTGGTGCTCCCACAGAGCGACAGCGTTTCAGCATCCAGGTTGAATATGGGAATCTTCTCCCATATGTAAGTGTGGCCATCATCGAGATGGCCATGGCAGTTTTCAAACCTGCCAGCTTTTTGACTTCCACCCCTTTAAGGGGTACTTTGACCTTGGCTTCCACTTGGAAGCCAATGTGTGGCAGCAGCTAAGCTGCAATTATTTTACAAAAAAATTACACTCCCCACCATTCGTACCCAGCTCCTGGATGAGGCCACTTTGGTGGTCCAGTTCGCTGGGTTGCCCTCTTTCCTTTCCCCTGAACGCCTCCGCCATAAGCTCATGGAGGGTTTGGCCATTTCTGGTGCAGACCCCATGTTGCAGTTTGTGGTTCCCAATGGGGTGGATTGGTTGGCAGGGCCTTGCGTCTTTACAACAATCTGCTCATTTCATCATGACTATCACTGCGCAATTTACCCCCTGCACTGTGATCAGATCCACCCCTGATCACCCATTCTGGGTGCATGTCAAAAACAGCTGCGCCATTTGCCCCTTGTGCTTTGAGCTTGACCACTCGAAGTGCAAGTGCCCCACAGTTGCTGCTTCTGCCGCATCCACTGCTCAGGGCTTGGGCGCTGCCCCGCAGCTGCCTCACCCCAATTTTTTGAATGGGGATCGATCCTCTTGCCCCAAACGTCAGGGAATTCTGGCATGGCTTCAAAAGCAGCAGCCAATCAAAATTAAAAAAAAAACTTAAAAATTTTGAAAATTTGACTGATTACAGAATCCTGAGTTGTTAGATGAACCAGTTTCAGCTGAGCTGCCATGGTCAAAAGCATGTGCCCAATCAGCTCTGCCCACAGCCCCAAATCCTGTGGCTGGCCCAGCGCTGGCCAAATCCAATCCATTTGATGCTCTCAAATGGATTGAAGAGGACGGATGGCTGTGCCACATGAAACCTGATTTTTCTTTGGAGGAGTTCTTCATTGACCCTCCAAAATTGCATTCCCGCCATTTTTGTCCAAAAAACGGGTTTCCTATTTATAAAAATATCAACAATTGACAATTGCGGCTGCACCTGCCCTGGCCACCACCCTCCTCTACCAGCAACTCCGTGGGGCAATGGAGCCCCTTGTTGAGGGTATTCCTATCCCCAATTTTCCTCATGATTTTGAGGAAGATGTGAAGTACAAAATTGAGGAGCTTGCTTTCAGTGTGAGCCGCTCTTGAATCAATGCAGCAAAAACTTCTCTTTTCAACCCCAATTATCCCCAAACCCAATGGCGCATCAAGTCGTTTACTTGTGTGCTGGCTCTCATCACTTTCGCTGAGCATCAACTTGCTCAATACATTGAGGCGATGGACACCGCCACCCTCATTAACAAAGAAAACCCCCAATTGTACCTCCTTATGCCTCATGTCGCTGATGCTCCCACACCAATGCTGACCGCCATGGTCCACCAGCTAAAGCAGGCGCTGGACAAAGTTTTCCCAAAGCCTCCTCGCCATCTGATATGGCTTCCTAGGCTGATAACCTAGGGTCTATATTAGGAAATTTTTAAATTATGATAATCCCTTTGATTGGCCCATTTGCAAAATAAAGATGAATGGCGGCTCCCCCTTTTGGTTTGGGCACCACTAGTACTAAAAAAATAAAGGGAACTAATGACCTTGGTGTAAGAATTTTTTATATGTAAAAAACAAAATATACAACTAAGGTAAACTCTTTAATTTTCTTATAAGCTTAATTATGCTTGTAACAAACATGCACTCAAGGCCCTATTTGCTACCTCAACAAATGCAAACCTATGCCAGAAGAGAGAGTCGCCTCAATCCTCTGACTATCAGGGTTGCGTCAGTATGCAAATCCCCATTTTGAACATCCAGCAGAAATTCAGGATACCGCCGTGCTTGAGGGTCCCAAATATCGCTTGCAGGGCGTTACTAGATATACAGAATACGCCCCTAACAGGCTGAAGTTTAGAAGAACCTCCATGTGCCGCCATCCTCTGTCCCCCACGGGCTTCACAAGGTTGCACCATTTCGCTGCAAACACTGCCATGATTATGTTCAAGTTGTTCAACCGTTCTTGCAGATACTAGGACTTTGGATCCTCTTTTCTAACCCCTGGTTTATCATTAACAAGGTCCCATATATAATTTAGTAAAGAAACAAATTTATAAAGGCGGTGTTTGTAAGTGAATGGGCTTTATTTTGGAAGAAGCGACCAAAATATATAAGATTTTCAAATGAGGAAAGGAAATACATTCTTACTTAAATAATAGCCCAGAAAGAGCTACGCAAATTAATAATAAATTAGGCGTAGTCAAGGCCCAACAAATGCTGGCGTTCTGACACTCATCCTTTGGAGAATTGAGGATACCTAGATTTAATAGAAATTTGTCATGAATATAAATATCTTTCTAAATTTATCCCAAAATGCATTGACTTGCCAATTAAGTTGAGTCAGAAAATTGGGATCCCAACTGTTATTGTAGCGGATTTCCTAAGTCCTTTCCCTTAGGAAATCCATGTATCATCACTGATTGTTACAACGCTGATTATATAGTGGCAACAAAAGATAGCGTACAAACAATATAATTACTTATTTAAGGGAGCAGTACTAAAGTGGGATGAAGTAGTAATTTTTGGGGGGAAATTGCCAAGAACTTCTGAGACAAGACCTCTATCATTTTCATTCTCATTGATCTTGGCAGCATCTTACAATCTTTTTTAAAGCAAAGTTATTTGATCTTTTAGATCAGGTTTGTACTGACAGTGATGTATTCAATCCTTTGGATCAGGTTTAAACCTTAACATCAGAAGTGAAAGTTTCTCTAGAGTGGGTTTGAATCCTGTTATAAGAGATGATTAAATCTTTCAAATCAGGCTGAAATCCTGACATACATGTCGTTGTGACCCAGATTAACCCACTGAAAAGATCTCTAAGCCACACAATACTCCTTGAAATCCTTCCACCTGCCAAATAAATTGACCTCAAGAATCTCTGGCTGGACGTCTATCATCTATTCCTATTTTTTAGGGTCCACATAACATTTGCAGATGTCGCTCACCAAACAATGAAATCCTAAAATTGAGATTTGGATTTGGAATTGAGTTCATATATTGGATTTTGGATCTACAAGCCCACCCTATCAGCAGGTATATAATCACTCACCCTTCTCAGTAATTCTTCACATTCATCAACTCTTGATAATAAGCTGTATGAAGGTTAACCTGCTTTCACCATTTATAATAATTTTATTTAACCTTAAAAACACCTTTAATCAGTTTGATTACCATGTGCAACAAGCCCAACATGGATACCTCCTTCTAGTGATCCTGTAAGGATTCCTGCTTTAAATATAAGATCAGATCAGTTGATTCACCCCTTTTGATCAAAAAAAGGGGGAATGATTCTAAGCCCTTCCAATAGAAAAAAATAGCAGATTTAGGGCACACCCATGACGAATGGTGGGTTTCCACTGAAGCCCCTTAACTCAATTTTACAACAAGTTGAAGAGCAGAAGGGAATGATTTTGTCTAGAAGTTTGATACAGCCTTAGTTTAAATTAAAAAACTGAGAAAATATATGACATTAGCTGAGTACAATTGGGCAGATCAAGTCCATAGTCCTAACAGGAGCGCTATCACAGATATTTATCCAGCAAATACCCCTCTTGGAAAGAAATTTTTTTAAAAAAATTGCAAGATGCACAAGCATTCTGGAACCACTGACAGCACCGAGAAATTTGACTTCTGGAACTGCAAAATGAGGCACTTGTAATGTGCAAGTTGAGCCATGGTGCAAAAGTCCTGGCATTTTAAAGAAGATTCGCAAATCCTATTGTAAGAAATATTACATAGTCCCCGCCCTTCAATCCCTAAAACTATAAAAATCCAGTGCTCTTCTGATGGTAAATGCTGGATTATTTCGTCATATTTTCAATAACCCTTCAATTCCGCCAAAATTACTAAAAAAATTATAAATTTTCAACTATTCTGGGTGTGAAAAGAACTACCCCTAAAATGGAGGGTCCACACTCAATTGTATCAGTAATGATTGTGGCTGTCATATTGGTTATTTCTGCTATTGCCTCATTCAATACAAGGACCTTTGGAGTCATCACCTATGAGTTTTATATAGTGCCCCTGCCCATTAGAACACATATACAGAGTATCAATATGAGTAGAACGATCAACCTATCAATCTAATCCGCTGTGATTATGAAGAAAATGAAAATGCTAATTTAGTGGTCACTACTTGAGGGATAATATTGGGACTAAACTTGTTAAAACTATTGTAACGCCTCAGTACCAAGTTCATATCCAAATAAGTCGGGGGTACAGCCTGAATACAAATCAAGAAGGAGGGGTTAAACCAACATTTAATTATTCCATTGCAGTTACAGAGAAAATGGTAATGCAGATTTGGCGGATGCTACTCAAGATAAAAACTGTTGGGATTGAACCTAATTAAACAATATTATCCCACATTTTTGAGTTATATCCAAATGAGTCAAGGTTATGACTTAAAAGCAAATCACATATGGGCGGAAAGTCCCTTCCTGCTGACACAGGTTTCAAGAGAGTGTTTGTAACTATCATGTTCCCAGCGAGGTGGTGCAAGATACACAGCCACACCACAAGGGAACTAGTCGCTAGTAAAAGTGGGAACAAGGCACCTTGGAAGGTGCCAGAGCACAGGGGACCCAGGGACAGGGTGTACAATACATAATATACAACATGATAAACATAAAAGATATAACTTGGTTGGACTCCAAAGAGGAGTCCATAACCAAGTGCAGATCAGTGTTGGGGTGCTTGGGTGCCTAAATCTGGATGGGACTGGGACGGCCCAGTTGTTCACCAAATTTAACCGTTAATTTAGATGAAATATAATGTCCTATATTGTTGGAGACTTTCTTAAGGAGGTCTGCGCACAGGGTTGCCTATGGGACCATGCAAAAAACGTAAAACTTACAGGAGTTTTTTTTAGCAAGTTGACTAACAAGGAAGGTTGGTCTTTAGGGATCATTATTAAACATTGGGGGAGAATCATTAATCTGAGGGAGAGGTACTAAGCCTGAACGAACCAATAAGCGCACACTACCATCTGCGTTGGTACTGTGCCTTGAGATAGTCCAAACTTGAGATATTGATTGCAGGTAATTTCCTCCTGATTTGTCAATATTGTAAATTGTAAGGGTTTTAAACCCCGTCCTCCAAACAACTGTAACGAGCCATCTTTATTAGTAACAAAGCAGGTGCGTTTTAAGCCCTTGATGTAACGCAGGTTGAGCATCACGCACATCCCCCGGACCAACTTGAGCATATCTTTTTTGTACCTAGCGTTGGTCCAAGGTATGCTTAAGGTCAGGGAAGCTTAAAAACTTACCATTTTTGGCCTCCTCACGCCCAGAAATGTTCCTAAAGTCTGTTCCCTTAAAATTTGTTATGTAACCATGACAACAGGCAGTTTGACCTCAATGCACAAAGCGTGGTCAATATTACTTCAAGCGCTTATCCTAGTGGTCAGGGCGGGGTAATGTTCATAGATCAATACTTTACGCATTCATCCCCACATGGTTCTTATTTGCATATCATCAGAGCGGCTATGCCTTGTGGACTGTAGATTTTATCATGGGTATTGTAGTACCCCAATGGAAGCCAAGTCTATCCTTGGCACGCCAATTATTTGACATAACAACCCAGCCAATTAAGGCTGCTGTTAAGTCATTGTCTCAGGTTCTTCTGAACCTGGGCTTTACAACGCTAAACAGAAATTATATGGACTTATGTGTGCCCTCCTGACCTGTTGGCCATGGGTGGCAGTGATCAAGGCCATCAAACAAGTATTACTCATCTGAGAAGCGCAACTTATTTCCCCACTAAAGTGTCCAAGCGTGCAATGTAATGGTAATGGGACCCACCTCATGCCCCCCAAAAGTGGCTTGCCAGGTGCTGGGAGTCCTGGTGTAGCTCAAATTGTGAGCAGCTTTAAACGGAACCACTGAGGCTTCTGAGGATCAAAAATCCTTTCCCTATAGGACTCCTTGTAAGAGGAGACCAAAATCTGGGCCTGCACCCTGTTGTACCAAAATTCGCACCTTAGGGTGTCACCTCGATCACTTTTCACAATTGTTTTGTTCATTGTAGCTACTCCAGCATCAAGGCTGCAACTCCTGTTCTAATTATTCCATAATGAAGTTTGTCCATGAGTTTAGAGGACCATATTAAGGTCTTTTATTAACTAGCGGAGTCTCATTAACTACCAGTGGGCAAAGCCATCACTGCGTTCTGAGCTTAACCTAACCAGGGAGCGGTATTGCATATGGCATGGTACAATGGACCCCAAACTTTAGAAGGGGCATACAAAGTAGCACAGCATATTGAGGCCCGCCTTAAAATTTGACCTAAATAAAACAGCCACCCTAAAGCCACACGTCCAGTACACAAAGCCTACCTCACCCACCCATTCACAATAATGGGGTACTTGTATTATTTGACATTGAGGAAAATAAAGCTATGAATCAGATATAGAATAAGGTCCAGTAATGGACAATGCAGCTGACACCAGTCTGGCAGTAATTGATCAGCAAAATATCTCCTCTTGTGCGCTGAAGGTATTGGCCCTCCCTCCTCACATCCCTTTAACGGTTTAGGATGGTGAGGCATGCTGTTTCAAGAACACACAACCTGCCCAGCCCACTCTCCTATCACACAAGTCATCTGGCCCACTTCCTGAGGCCCCAGAGATTCTAGTAATTCAGGACAACCCACACAGACCTAGACTCATGTCTTAGTCAGTGATGTATCAGATAGAGCCCCAGACACCATATTCATACCAGTGGATCCAGATGCCCCCGCACTGTTATACTAAAAGGTGGAAACAATGGAACAAGTTGAGGAGGATCATCGTCATGATCCCATAATCAAAGACCATAGCCACATAAGCCTACTGATAGATTCATCAGTCCCCACATTGCCCTGCTCTCATATGCTCTGGCAGCAGCAATGTCTACATGATTTAAAAAATCACAGGATTATCCAAAATTGCAACCACCACCACAGTAGTATGCACCTTAAATAGCTTCATTAGATTTGTTTGTGCTTATTTCTTTTTTATCATGGACATTACAGTTGGTTCCATATGGGCAGTGATGAATGCACTAATTGACACGTGTGCATCAGGGAACTTTAATGATCTTAAATTGGCACAGGCATTAGACCGGACTGTTTCCACAGGGGCACCCATTATGAGGGCATCTAAGTTACCAATGGTCACTCTTCCTCTATGAAAGCTGTTACACTTTTTTGGCATATGAATATCAGTTTTATGAAAATTTCTCGGTGATTATAAACCTACTCTACCCCATGATCCTGGGTGTAGGATATGGCGATGACAGGCATTTACCATTAACCTCAGGCAAAACATGCTCACTAACTCAACATACTATCACTCTTGAAAAATTCTCGTATTCCCATGTTGGCAAAAAGAAAACGCTCTGCTGGCCACAGTGGAGTACTACGCCTCAAGTTTAGTAGCTGATCTCCTTATGATGGCCTCAATATTTTAACTAACCAAAGAGATTTTTAATTTGTACAAAGTGAAACATTTGACACCCCACTTTAAGTTTGACATTAACTTCATCCTAACAGTGGACCTCATTATGATTCATTTTCCACTATAATCATATACTGCTGCTAAAGATCAGACATTGAGAATTGCCCAAATAAATGATGGCTAAAGGATGGCTAGTAAAGAAAACCTTGTGGTTTCATCCCTTGTGGTGTTCACCCAAAAACTCAATGGCACTTTGCGATTTTTCGTGGATTATGGCCACTTAATTAATGTCACAGTACCAGAATCGTACCCCCTCCCATTGGAGGCCGCAATCTTCCAAGCAATCGCCAAGTCAAAGTATCTTAAAAATGGATTTAGTTAAAACTTTTACCTCCTCCGAGTGAAGGAGGGCAAAGAGTACCTGATGGCTGTCCACACATGCTACAGCATACACCAGTTTTAGGTCATGCCGTTCAGGTTGAAAAAAGATCCCACAAACTTTCAATGGTTATCGACCACACATTAGGTGACCTCTGCTTTACATGCGCAGTGGCATATATTGATGACATCCTGTTCCATCACCTACTTCAGAGCAACACAAGAAGAACTTGGTGGCGGTGGCGGCTGCATTGCAACATGAAGGCCTGCATTTAAAGCTTTCAAAATGTGAATTTTTTTAAAAATGAGATGTAGTTCCTTAGGAACTTGATACATAAAGATGGATATGCTATTGCTCCCTCTGAACTGGAAGTGATAAGGATGTGGGAATTTCCCACTGCCAAGAAGCAGCTCCGCAGCATTCTGGGATCTGTCATTTACTTATAAAATTCTCTCCAATGATCTCAGAACTAGCCATTCCCTCCGCCCACTAATGGGCAAAAACGCACCATTCATCTGTACGGTGGAATGCCAAAAGGCCTTTAAAGCCATAAATGAAGTTTTAACCTCAGCGCCAGTTCTGAGACATGCTGATGAAGATATACTGTTTATTGTAGCCTGCGATGCCTCTGGCATGGCTGTGGGGGAAGTATTGCTACAGGAGCATGATGGCTGCTAACACACAGTATCATACACCTCTAGGATATATGGGCGCCAAATGATTGTGGGCAATTTACAATAAAGAGCTGCCATGGTAGCATGGGCAATGATGCACTGGCAGTATTTGCTACTGGGAGAAAAGCACTTGGTGATTGTGCGCACAGGTCAATAATCACTTATTTACTATTTTAAGCTTCAGAAATTAGCATACAGATAAACCAGAACACACCATGACCTGATCAACTTCAACTAAATATGTGAGTTTATCAAAGGCCTACACACATACTGCCGGACATACTGAGAGGAGCCTGGAGGTCAAGGCTGGCCCTGCGGAAGGGGTTGAATTAGTTATGGTGATTTCCCTAAAAAAGTGCTGCTCAAGCCACAAGAAGAATCAGCAACTATCTCTGCCATCATTATTCTTGAAACACTCACAACCCCACTCCTAATGGCCATAACTGAACCCTCTGATAACACCACAAGCCCCGCGTGACAGGACACTTCCTAACCAAACCCAATAATCAGCGCCGATGGTTCCCTCCTTGATGCAGTACCGGATGAGCATTCAGAAACTATTGAAGGACAAGTACTAGGGGACCTATACAGGCGGGGAAAAGCCCCACAAGTTGGTACTCAAAAAAGGATATAATTATTGGTTTTCAGGATTGTATATGGGTGCCCAAAAGTTTACATCCCTGAGTCATAAATGAACATCATGACCCGCTGACAATGGGACACTCAGGAGTCAAGAAGACTACCAACCTTATAAAAAGAACATATAACTGAAAATGGATTGACAAAAGATGTGCTGGCTTGGTTAGAACGTTGTTTAACCTGTGCATGATCCAAATCTAACAGAACAGGGAGAAATGGGCTATTACATCTAATGCAATAAGCAGCGGGACCATGGACGTCAGTATAATGTACTTCATAATTGGTCTGCCTACTTCGAAAAGGGTTTGATGCGATCATGTTAGTCAAGGGCATATTCACTAGATATGATTTGTTTATCTTATGCTTAGCTACAACCACAGCATAAGACATGGCTTAATTGTTTGTGACCCACATATTCACCTTGTTTGGGGGTACCACAAGAGATAATTAGTGATAGAGGACCATAGTTTATATCAAAATTCTGGGACGCCCTAATTGAGACACTGCACATCAAACCATGCTAATTGTCAGCTTATCACCTCCAGTCCATTGGACAAACTGAGCGGACTAATAAGTCACTTGAGCAGTACCTTCAGTGTTACGCCTCCGCCACTCAGTCTACATAGAAAGGTGACCTGGCCTTAGCCCAATTTTCATACAACAATTAACTGCGCGCCTCTAAAGGAATGTCTCTGTATGCCAACTTAGGTTACACCCCCTGATTTTACAATTGGGCCTCAGATACACTCAAAAATTCCTGCAGCGGATAACTTCACAACACACATTCATAAAACACACCAGCAGATGCAAAGGCAATTTACAAAAGACTCCCAGGATGGTAAGCTGTTTGCCAACTGAAGATGGAGAGTGGCGCCCAGGTAGTAGTTAGGTAATCAGGTGATGATGTAAATAAAAAATCTTAATCTCAAGGTAGCTTACTTCAAATTGGCCTGCAAGGGGGCAGGACCATTCCCCATCACAAATTTTTAGATAAAATATCCTTCTATGTGGACTTACCACGGTACCGGAAGATTCACAAATTTTTCACATATCATCACAGTCATCATTCAAAGGTGAAAACCCAGTGGAGATCGAACCACTGTTGATAGAGGTAGTGCCAGAATTTGAGGTGGAGGAAATTTTGGGTTCAAGAAATATAAAACAGGGAATCCAATACCCAGCGGCGTGAAAAGGGTACCCCTCCTATGACAACATTTGGATTCCAGACCATGATTGTACCAATTGTTAGGATCTAATCACTGACTTCCATGCACAAAACCATGCTGCCCCGGTGCCAGCTGCTATAAAACCTCATACCATTACAGCTATTAGACTGTCCATACCACACCAAAAATATGATTTTGTATGGGATTTAAAGGGAGAAGTAGACCTCGTCCTTTTAGTAAATAGACAATGCTAGGATTCCTGCTGCACCAATAAAATAAGATTAATTGATTAACTTTTTCAATCAAAGAAGGGGGAATAATCCCAAGTCCTTTTGTTAGAAAAAATAGCGGATTTAGGGCACACCCTTGACAGGCAGTGGATTTCCTCTGAATCCCTTCATTTCAATTTACAACAAGTTAAAAAATGGTAGGGAATGATTCAGCCATGGAGTTTGATTTGGCAAAAGTCTACGTCACAAAAATTTGGAAAATCTGCAATGAAATCTGAGCACAATTGGGTGAATGAAGACTGAAGTCCTAACAGGAGTGCCATCACAGAAACCAGTCTGGCAAAGACCCTTCTGAGGATTTGGAAAAAGTTTTAGGAAAGTTGTGATATATGCAAGCATTCTGGAACCCCAACATAAGCAAAAAAAATTGGCAGCAAGAACCACAAAATGAGGCACCTATAATGTGCAAGCCAAGTCATGGCACAAAAGTCCCAGCGTTTGGAGATGATTTGCGCATCCTGTTATCAGAAATATTCCACAATCCCCACCCTTCAACTCCATCCCACTATAAAAACCTTTTGCTCTGCTAATGGTTGAGTTCTGGGTTATTTCGTCATATACTTAATAAACTTTATAATTTTGCCAACATAAATTTTAAGTATTTAGAAATTTTCAACCATTCTGGATGTTCCAAAGGAACCACCTCAACTAATGGAGGGCCCGCACTCATTTGTATCAGTAATGATCATGGCTGTCACGTTGGTTATTTTCTGCTATTGCCTCATTTGACACAAAGACTTTTTAATTCACCCATATGAGTTTCATATGATTTTATTTGACCGAGGCAAGCTGACCAGGGGACAGGCATTACCAAAAGAAAGAAACGAAAGAAACGACATGAAACCTGAACAGGGTCAACTCCGTCGAAGAAAGTTTTTCCACCTCCAGATTGGGACTCAAATTTTTCTGGTTACGTCATGGGTAAGGTTTTCGTGTTGTTAGACCTACTAACCGCCAATAGCTTCCTTTGGCTGGCACCCTGATCAATGTGCGAAGATGAGTTTCATATGATGCCCCGCCCATTAGAACAAATATCCAGAGTATCAATATGAGTAGAACGATCAATCACTCAATCTAATCCACCGTGATATGAAGTAAAATAAAGATTCTAATTTGGCGGCCACTACTTGGGCAATACTTTGGGACTAAACATGATAAAACAATTGTCACCCCTCAGTACCATGTGCATACCCAAATGATTTGGGAGTATGGACTGAATACAAATCAAGTAGGGCGGATTGATCCATCATTTGATCTAATCTATCACATTTACAGAGAAAACGGGAATGCAGATTTGGCAGATGCTACTTGATATAAGACTGTTCGTACTGAACATGATTAAACAATTATCACCCCACGTTACTATGTTCATATTAAATGAGTTAGGAGTATGACCTGAATGCAAATCTCAGATGGGCGGAACAGTCCCCTCCTGCTGACACAGGCAGTTTGACCTCAATGCATGAAGCATGGTAAGATTACTGCCAGTGTTTAGCCTAGTGGTCAGGATAAGAATGATATTCATATATCATTACTTTCTACATTTATCCCTGCGTGTTTCTTATTCACATATAATCAGAACAACAATGCCTTGTTGACTTTGGATTCTATTTTGGGTATTGGAGTATGTAAGTCTGAGGGAGCGTTCCCTCCACTTGGACCAGATAGCATTCCCTTTTTCATCCAAAAAGATCCAAGAAGGCCAGCTGCCCTTCTTGTCTCTCAGGGCGACCTCAACTAAATGGTGGACAAGTTGTGGGTAACAGCTTACCCTTTGAGGTCCCCGCCACCTATCCCAGTATTAAATTCATCCAAATTGGTGCTGCAAATTAAGAGAATATGTGTCAAGCTGTTGGAAAGTTAGCATCCTCATGAGGCAGAGGGTCCAAATAAAGTTGATGGCAACAGGCCTTCAGCATCAAGGCCTGGGAGTACCAAACTATCAGTAACAGGGTCTGACAGCTGTGTATCTTCAATGGAGAAATTGTCTAATGTCATCTTTAATGAAACTTGCCAATGGCATTGGGCCATTGGGAAAAATTGCCGCCAGTTTAGAACCCTCCCCAAAAGTATTGAAATCTTCGTCTGATAATTCTCACTTGGTCAAATGGATGCTATTGTGACGGATGCAAGCAGGTTGGACACTTCAAATCCATTCCCAATTTCTTGGGAACACCCTATGTGGGGTGGCCTTGGGAGGTCCCTGTTGCACGTTGGGTGAGATGCTATTGTGCTAATTGTCTTAATCATGGCAAATCCACAATTTGGGCATCCACGGATGAACTGAAAATGACTTGGCCCGCTGCTAATACTTTTTAAGTCAGTTTTAAATAAGTTTGTTTTCCCCCTCGCTCAAAGTTTGCCAGTTAGGTCAAACCTTGAGGGCCCCAATCCTGTGCTATCCTAAGCTATTCCCCAAATTTATCATCTATTTAAGCAGTTGTAACTCAATGAGAAAATTGATGGTCAATTCTCTTATTTTTAAAAACTTATTAATAATCCTCCTGTGCTTAAATTTATCAATTAAGTTTAATTTGTTCTTTGCCAAACCCTTGTGACATCTGCAATTTGCCCCCACGGGCCTCATATTGCCTTGGTTGCCACAGTCATGGTAATAACTTTGGTCCCCCACCATAGTCAATTGGCCTATAATGTCAAAGACTATATGAAAGATTTCCCCATTCCTGCAACTCCCTACGCCCATGCCCATTAGACCTGGACTGCAACAGGTTGTTTCTTGCCAGGATGTTTTTTATATTTGCATCCCATTGGCACTCTGTTGTTACTTATCTCCAAGCACATTTAAATGACGTTTGAGTGACAATGCCCCTGGCATTCTGGTTCACCTTTTGGGTGCTTTTGAATATTAACTGGCAGGCCAGTCTAAACTTTATCTGCCATTTCCCTGACAGAGTACCCCCAGTGGAGACCAAGTCTTTTCTTGGTATGTCATTTTTCTGACAGATCCCTCCTATGTCCAGCTGTCTCTAATGACTCTGGTGATGTCTTCATTTACCGTACAGCCAAAACAACCAAAAACACCTTACATCAATAATACTAAGAAGAGAATAACATACATTGCTACACTTAGTGTTTCAGAGGCCATCAACCCAACTCTTGGGCTTTAATGACACCTTGCTGTGGGCTACTTGTATCTCACCTACTAGAGGTTGTTCTTATTTAGTCACTTTCACCTGGAGTATTTAATTACATCACATGAAAGGCAGAATATACCCAATTTGCCCTGGGCCATGACAGTATGACCACTGGGGCTAGGTGGGTGAGATACAAGGCGCCTGTGGCAAAAGATTAGTATAGCCCAAGAGCTAAGATGATGGCCTCTGCAACACTTATTATGGCAATGTATGCCATGCCAATCTTGGTGGTATTGACATATGGTATGTTTGGTTGAATCAGCTGCATGGTGAACAAAGTCATCAGCGGAGTCATTGGAGCCAGCTGGATATAGGAGTTATCAGCATATGGGGCATCCATAGAAGGTTTGTGGCACATGGTGATTAAACCAGTTAAAGGCATTCAAAGGTATAATAGAAGAAATATAAACTGCGAAAGTATGTTGAACTTCATACAGCTAATTATCAATAGTTGATGACTGTTGTGATATACGGGGTCCTTCCACATTACAACAAAACAGTTGGGCAAGAGGGCCAAAGTGAGGGCCCACAAACAGGAGAGTGAAGCTGTGGTCAAGTCCTTCGTTTGTTGGCTTTATGAGCGATTATTGATATATCCTTGAAATAGGTTAAGGACGATGCTAACACTGAATAGAGCAGTCTGTCCACCAGAGAGAGCGTACAGCGAGGTGACTGATCTGTCAAAGTCCAAGGAATGGTCCATTTGTCGCTCAAAGTCCAGGGCTTTTCTCCAAAATCTTAATAAATGATTTCAAGATTTTAAAATTTTATTTCCAATTTTTGAGATTTTTATTTAACATACTAGAAGACGAAGTTGTCCTAAACACCTTCATTTGGTTGTAATTATGTTAGGAAGTGGGGGATATGGGTAAAGTTGTTCCCGTGGAGTCCGCGGATGGTGGGCTATCTGCAGGCCTATTTTGAAAATCTCAGCCTCCAATGTTCCCATCTGGGCCCATTCTAGACTGTTCATTAGGTACCTCATGCATTACGGAAACTTTTCTACATATAATTTCGTTTATCTGGGACGAATAAGAGCTCAGCATTCTCATGTCAACCTTATCAAAAACTTTTAAATTAAAATTTATTAGTAGTTTTTTGCTGATTTTTGATTTGCTCAGCCACTGCTCCCCTCAACTCTCGACGCTTCCATTTTTGGTATAATTTAGCTTGGCAGCCCCTGATTTGCTGGGCTGCCCTTCGCCGTGGCTCTCAATGTTCTCATCTAACAGCGGACTCATCTTGGCAGCTCCTGATTCGCTGAACTGCCTAATGCCATAGTTCTCAACATTACTGCTTTTGGCATAATTTGGATTGGCAGCCCCTGATTTGCTGGGCTGCCCTTTGCTGTTGTCATTATCATTATTTAGTTCATCAGACTTAGGGTTGGTGGCCTTTGATTGGCCCAGTCACCATTTACGTCGACCTTTGCCATCTCTGCTCCAAGGTTTAGTTGATTTGTCAGCATCTGATTTGTCAGAATACTTCTTTTTAAGGGCGTTGCCCTTGAACCCTACGATTTTATTATTTATTATCTCGTTACTAAGAACCCCAATCCCCACCTTAGGGGGGTTGGGGCAATGTGGCGGTCAGGCAGAGCCTTGACCCTCACATCACCCCCCTCAGATGAGAGCCCCCTGCGCCCCCAGTATTCCTCCACCTTCTGGGAACAGTTGGCGCAATCAGCGGCTGTTTGCCAGAAGGATTCTTCTATCAGGTAGCTGACCCATTTTACCAAGTACCATCGCTTTTTGCGAGTGATCTTGGTATCCAGAATCTCCTCCACCTCGTACTCTGCCTCCCCTGGGTTGTCTGACTGAACCAGCTCTTGCTTTTCTGGTATGGGGCCTTCATATTTCTTGAGCTGAGAAACATGCAAAACCAGGTGTGCGCATTATCCTTCTGGGAATTCTAGTTCGTACACCACCTCATTCACCTGTCAAAGGACCTTGTAGGGTCCTAGGTTGATGGGTCTGAACTTCCTACAAAGTCCTGGGGGTGTGTAGTGTTTGGTATTTATCAAGACATAATCTTCATCTTTGAGGGGCGGAGCCTGAGAGTGATGCGTATCCACCTTCCTCTTCTGGGCCTCTGTTGCTTTCTCCAGGATGGCTCTCAATGTTTTAAGATTTTCCCTCATTCTGGTCACTAAATCATCTTCCACAGGGTTTTTTCCTCCAGCATGTCCCTCCATCATTCATGGGTGATACCCATGGTTTGCGAAAAAGGGTGACATTCCAGTTGATGATTGTGCCAGGTTGTTGTACTCAAACTGTGCAATTCTCAGCCACTTTATCCAAAGATCTTATCACGTGGTGAAGCACCATAGGTACTGTTCAAGGGTCTGATTGACCCTCTCCATCTGGCCATCCGATTGGGGATGGTAAGTGGAGGAATGGCATTGTTGAATCTTAAGTTTTTCCAGGAGGTGATCCCAGAACCTAGAGATGAACTGCGGGCCCCTGTCCAAGATGATCTCATCCGGGAGTCTATGTCAGGCAAAGACCTCCCTCACAAAGATTTCAGCCATGTCCTTCGCCGTGACCTTAGAGGTGCTTGGGAAGAACTCAGCATATTTCATTGGTCAGTCCACTACCACCATGACCACAATGTAGCCCTCCGATTTTGGGAGCCTGGTGATGAAATCCACGCTAAGGGAGGTCCATGGCATTCGTGTGATCTACAGTGGTTTTAAATTTCCTGTAAGTTTGCTTCAAGATGGCTTTGATTGTGAACAGGTAAGGCAGCGAGCGGTATACCCTCTTACAGTTCACGCTAGGCCCAGCCAGGAGTAGTTCCATAATATCAGCTCAATTGTTTCCTCACACCAGGGTGTCCCACCAGGGTGGTCATAACATAACTCCATTACTTCAGTTTGAAGCTTGGCGTCAGGACCCATAGGCGGTCATGGTGAAGTATGAGGCCCCCCTCCTTCCTATAATTATTGTAGCCTTCGCTGGGGTCCCCTCCCTCTATCTCTCTCCTGACCTTGTCCCCAAATTTGGTATGTCATTGGGCTGTCCAGATTCTCTCTTTTAAGTTAGCACATTCTTTCTGTATCAATGCAAACACCTGGGGAGGGAGCTTGTGGCCGTGTTGAACATGTCCAGCTCCTCCTTCACAAAGGTCATTTTTGGGTCCCGTCTAAGTAGTCCTGGGAGTAAGTTGCTCTCCCCAGACTTTTATTCTTTTTTGAAGTCATATTGAGACAGCACTAGGTTCCAGCGGGATTGTCTCTGGTTCATCCTATGGGGGCTCTTATGGAACTCCAAGGCCCTAAGGTCAGTCCAGATCATGAACAGGTAGTGCGCATAAAACAGATGATGCTGCCACTCATCTATTGCTGTGACAATCACCAGGAGTTCCTTGTCATAAACAGGGTAGTTTGTTTCCGTAGGTAGCATCTTCCTGTTGAAGTAGCATACCGGGTGCTCCAAACCATCCTCACCTGTCTGCAAGAGGACCACCCCAATGGAAAAATTTGACGCATCTGTCTCCACAATGAATGGATGATCGGTATCTAGGTGCACTAGGACTGGCGCTGTGAGAAGGGCCTCCTTGATGGCCTGGAACGTCATCTCTTCCTCCTCTCCCCATTGGAAAGGGACTTGCCCAGTCAACCGGGTAAGCAAGGTGGATGTTTCTGAAAAGGTCCTTGGTGAATCTCCTCAGGAAATTCACCACCCCTAAGAAACTGCGCACACCTGTTTTATTCATTGGCGCTTCTATTGGAATTTCGTGAGAAATTTCAATAAGCAGGCGCTATGAAGGCTATTAAATTATCAGTTCTGTAACTCTAGAAAAGATTGACTCAATTGCAACGAAGTGATTAGTTCTGTTGCTATAGTTGATTCCAATCGGAAATACATAATTCTGTATGAAAAAGACCAAAATTTATGCTAATCGAGACAAAAATCAGGGTAGTTTATTAGTTAGAAATCAGAAATATTTATAGGGGTGGATTTAACAGATATGAACGAGGATTTTCAAGGTGCTCCTAAGGGAAGATCTTACCTATTAGATGTTTAATATTGCTGATTATTAATGCCATACTTATGATGGCCAGATTTAATAATATTCTTATTTGATGAGTCCGATTCTCTTATATGTTTTTTGGCCTCATCAGATATCTTAGCACCATCCTTCAGAGAAGGTTGGTAACTTTGAAGGGTTTATCTTTGGTCCATCCTAGAATCAGATACCTCTGATGTAGACTATACAATATTATTAGACTGAGATATCAAATCTCAATTTTAAGTAAATTTAGTCACTGTAGATGAATCCCCAACAATGCCCCCTCAAGATCTTGCCTAGGGGCACATACTTAAGCAGAGATCTACTATGCACTCTATTGATAACAGTACCAGTATCAACAGAGGCAATGGAGTTTAATACCCTGATGGTAATTAATACGATATGGACCAGCCCATAAGGTGTCAAGCTTGTGAATCCTTCCTCCTGGCCTATGGTGATAGAAGAGTACCAAATCCCCGACTTGGTATTCTGGTAGCGTAAGTCTACTAGAGTTGGTTCTTGTTCCCTGCTTTAAGGTGGTAGCAGCAAGGGAACTTGAAGCTAAAGCTTCCAACTGAATGATTTCATCAGCTAGTCTCCTCATAGCTAAATTAGTAGTTTGCAGGGTATCTTCCTCAAGTATAGGTTGTACACTTGAAGGGAGGATAGGATCCCGACCATATAAAGCTTTAAAAGGAGACATTCCAATTAAATGATGGTAGCTAACTCTATAAGCTAACATCGCACTAGTCAAATAGAGATTACATCTACTAGGGTCATTGGAAGCCATCTTTTGAAGAATGTCCAAAGGGTGCCATTTTCTCATTCAACCGCACCATTAGTAGAAGGATTATATGGGGACGTGAATGACTGATAAGTTCCCATTATCTTAGTAAGCTCGGATACCAACTGTGAAATGAAGTTGGTCCCATTATCCAATAACAGGACTTTCATGCTACCATGCCTGGTGAAAACTTGCTTGAAAAGAAAGGACGCAGTAGCCCTTGCAGTGACTGTAGAAACAGAGACAGCTTCAATACATTTAGTACAATGGTCAATAGCTAACAAAATATATTGTTGTCCATAAGTGGCAGTAGGGAGAGGACCCACCACATCGATACTCATAGTAGAGAAAGGTTTAAAAGGGCCCAGATTTTGAGTTGAAACATCATATTTCTACCACGTTGTTATTGGCACGTAAGACAAGGCTCCAACACATTGTGTACATATTTCAGCATGTTATCCCAGTAACAATGAATTTTCAACCACTGTAGTGTCTTAGCAACAGCTATATGCCCCTACAGTTTGGTGGGCCTCCATAATAGTATCATTCCTCACAGAGGGCTGAATAAAGGGCAACCATTAAGATCTCAACTTTTTGTATAATGAACCTTCTTTAACTTGAGTATCTTTGGTTAAGGATTGTAACTCAAGATAACATCCTTAGATTCCCGGTACCAGAGCTCAGGTCTACCAATCAAGTTATAGATGCGATCCTCTTCAGAAGAAAATAACATTAGGATATGCAATTGAGAAAGTCCATCAGCGTTTTGATGAATAGCACCAGTGCGATGTTGAATAGTAAAGTCATAATTTTGGAGCTTTAGAGCCCATCTAGCTAAGCACCCATCTGGATCCTTCATCTGTTTCAACCACTTCAGGGAAGCATGATCCGTGACTATAGTAAAATGCTTGCCATAGAGGTAAGGGCGGAAATGCTTAATGGCATATAAGACAGCAAGGAATTCTCTATCAGTAACGCTATAATTGCATTCAGCCTTATAAAGGGTTTTACTATAGTATGTGATGGGGTGATTAACCAGGTTGGTATCATGTTGAGCTAGAATGGCTCCAATAGCAATATCACTGGCATTGGTAAATAGTATAAAAGGTTTGGATAAGTCAGGATGGGCTAAGACATAGGCACTCAATAAGGCTAGATGCAACAGAAAAAAGGCTTGCTGCTGCGATTCTTCCCATAAAAAAGGAACTTCTTTGTGCAAAAGGTAAACTAAAGGCTCTGCAATCTCCACAAAATGAGGGATGAATTATCAATAGTAACCAACCATCCCTAAAAACACTTGAATATTGCGCAAGCTTTTAGGAACAGGCTTTTCCAAAATAGCTTGTATATTATTAGATAAGGGTAAAATCTCCTCACGATTAACTTTATGACTTAAGAATTCCATCTCAATCTTAAAAAAACACACTTGGATGGTTTTAGCTTAAGTGAAGAGTAACGCATCTGATCAAAAACTTCCTTTAAATGAGCCAAATACACATTAAAAGTGCGAGAAAACACAGTAACATCATCTAAATACCAATACACAAGAAAGTTTTAAATCCCCAAACAAGCCATCCATGGCTCGTTAAAAATTAGCAGGGGCATTACAAAGCCCTTGCGGCATATAAGTAGGCTCAAATAACCCCTCACTAGAGATTAAAGCAAATTTTTGACGATCTTACAGAATTAGGTCAATTTTCCAATAACCGCTTGCAAGGTCCATAGCTGAGAAATATTGGGACCCAGACAATAGCCTCAAGAAATCATCTATACGAGGTAGAAGAGAATAATCCTTTTGTGTAATAGTATTGAGACGATAATAGTCCATAACCACTCTATGACCTCCATCTTTTTTTCAGATGAGTAGTAGAGGGGAAGGAACTCTCTTTCCACTCGGCATAACTTTACAAGCAAAATTACATGAATTTATAAAACAAATTGAATTTTCTTATAGTAGTTTTGCCCGATGTCCTTGGATTCTCCGCCAGCTGCTCCAGCATGGGGCAGCAGCGAAACTCCCCCTGCCATTTTCCGTCTGGCAGGAAAACGCGCTAGGACTGGTTCACCCAGTCATTCCAAACCTATGGGCCGATTTGTTCCACCCAAGGACCTGGACGCCCACCTTGCTCATACCCAAGCAGTACCACACTGCCCCCTAGTGCTCCCCTGGAGCAACATGCACTATGGCCTAAGGGTCAAATATGGGAAACTATTCCCATACCATGACCAAGCCATTATTGAAATGGCACAGGTGGTAATGACACCCGCTGGCTTTATTGATTTCCGCCCCTACAAGGGGTATTTTGACTTCGGCTTCACCTGCAAAGCCAACGCTGCCACTGCAGCAACCGTGCCCCTGGTTTTCCAGGGCACCCCTCTCCCCACAACTCAGACTTGGCTCCTAGCAGACACCACTTTGGTGGTCCAGTTTGCTGGCCTACCCACCCACCTCCCCCCTGAAGTGCTTCACCAGGAGTTGATGGATGGTTTGGCAGCCTATGACTCCAACCCCATCTTACAATTTGTGGTCCCAAATGGGGCCACACAACTTGCTGGGCCTCAGGCATATGCCATGATGAGCCCTGAATTTAATAAAATTACGGTGGCAATTCCGCCATGCACTGTTATTCCCTCAGTACCCGACCATCCATTTTGGGCCTGCAAGAAGGGCGGATGGACAATCTGTCCATCATGTTTTGAGTTAGAACACTCGAAACACAAGTGCCCCTACTCAACCACTTCAGATGGATCAGATGACTCATCTGCTGACCTCCAATATGCTGCCCACCCTTTACAATTTCAGGCATGGGGCACAACCCTACCTCCTCCACCACCAAAGCCTGCTGCTGCAGCTACACCTGCAGCCACCAATCAGCCTCCTCCTCACCCCAATGCCATAAATAATTCCTCCAATCAAGCATCAGATTGGATCTCAGTTCAATCCCATGCTTCCGCAAATGAATCAAATAAACCTCAACTGTACGCTGATTCTCCAAACCAATTCAACCAAAAACCCATGGAAATATCGGCTGAAATTGACGAATCAGGTAAGCTCATTGAAGAACCATCTCTGCAAATCAAGCGGTTTGTTAATGAAGAATGGGACGCCAAATACCCCCTCAACTTTATACCCCACAGCTAAATGCTGAATTGTTTCACAGTGATCACCAGCTTGCAGTTGAAGCAGCTGCAACACCAGATTGTCATCCCCTGTATAAAGCTGTCACTAAATCAGTAGTAATACTCAAAGGAGGAATTCCACTTTCTGTTAACCCCACAACCTTAACCCCAAAAAGAAAAATATCGGTGAACAAATATTACAAAAATGAAAACAATGCTATCCAGAACATGGCAACTATAGCACAGAATCCAAAAGCAAAAATGACCTGAACCAACATTGCCACATTCGTTCAACTACCAGACACCTGAATTAAAGCTGAAAAAGCTTTAACCAAATATCTCAGTGCCATTTACTTAGCTGGCAATTTCCATGAAATTCCAATTATTAGAGATATCGAACCACATACTGCAGATGCCCCAACGCCATTACTGACGGCCGTGACATGCACTTTACTATGGGAGGAAGAAGCTTCTGCCAAAGAGGCTGCTGAAGATAAGCCCCCTAACCCCCTCCCCTTCCGCCATGGAGGGATAAGCGGCTTCTGCTGCCCACCTGGTTGGTCAGTTTTCGAAGCATTTTACTCAATCTGCTCATTAGGGCGTTTTGTTTGAACCAAATAGTTATGTTTTTCGTATATTTTTAGTTTTGGTAATGTCCGTTCCCTGGTCGGCTTGCCTTGAATAAATATTGAAGTAGTAGAGGAAAAGCTCATGAACTTTGAGAAGGCGTTAACATTCCCGCATCAAGGAGTTGTTTCAATTCCAATGAGACCTACGCCTCCTCCACTTTAGATCTACAATATGGTCAAGCTCAAATAGGGGGAGTATCACTAGTTTTCACCTGATGCTGCACATCTTTCATTAGTCTAAAATCTCCAGAACCTTGGTCAAATATATCCGTATATTCTTCAATCAGAGCCTCAGCTTCATGCTGTTGTTCTGGAATGATAGAATCACCAAATTTGACGTCAATTCTAGCAACAATAGGGGGGTCCTATAGCCCAAATTCATGTAGATCTCCACATCCTGAAACGGATAATAGTTCACTCACAGGAGTAGGCCGCACATAGGCGATGGGGGTATTGAGATTCAATTGCATAGGTTGAGAAGTGAGATTAGTTAGTAGAATTGAAAAAGTCCCATCATAGGCAGGATCAAGGATACCTGGGCAGGGTAAGGCCTCCAAATGAGAGGCTTTTAGTTACCAAAGATCTATAACACATGATCAGTGTGTAAAAATACTTGTACTCCCGTATCAACAATGACTTGAGCCTTTGGAGGAATGGTAATTGGAGAGTTAGAATATAAATGCATGCCCTCAGAGGCACAAGCTGACGGAGGTGGAAGTATAGTTCTTGGTCCCAAGATTTAGTATTCTAAACGAGGGATAGAAGTGTGGTGTTCCAACAAGCAAACACGTCGCTTGAGTTTACCTTTGCTATTGGGGTCATCCTGTAGAATTAAAGTACTTAGTACCCAATTAAAGAAAGGTAACTATCCTTAAGGCTGATTATCGCATCAAAATCTATGAGAAACTTAGTTTCTAAGATCAAGTCATAGCAGTTGTTATCCAATAATACTGCAGGGGCTGACACAACCAATTTTCCAAAGCGCATTGGAAGAGAGGAGTAAGCTCCTATAGGCTTAATATAGGAAGGACCAGAAGTTCCATAGTCTTGGGAATGGTTTAATTCCGGCTCTAATTTGTTCTTTTTCATAAGCCTGGAAGAGATTACATTGATGGGCGATCCTGTATCAATAATAGCCAAAATTTTCACCTTATGCACAATGACTTCCACCTGGGTTACATTGGAGCCAAAGTTTGGGATTACAACACCAAGGGATTAATCGATTGAAATGAATTAGAAGAAGAACAAGCAGAAGCGTAAGTATAAATGGTATCTTTGTTGGGTAATTCATCAGGAACATCAAGCTCACCAGGAGCGGATATCACATAACAATCAGTAGAAGAGTTAAAAGATTTTGATGGAGGCACAGGAGGTAGGTCAGCACCAGGAGCCTCATGCCCTATGCTGACTCCTCTTTTTTTGACTCCTCCGCTTGCTTTTTCCAACATTGAGATACCACATGACCAACGAGACCACAATAAGAGCATGGTTCCTTCTTTGGTTTAGACTTGGGCTTAGGTGGCATTGCATGGATGTAAGAATGAGGGTTATTAATGGAGGTCGGGTATACCACACCATTGGGAATCTCCATGAGCGCTTCTTTGATGTCAATAATGGACCTGAAATTTCCTTTAAGTAATTTTAAATGTAGTAGCAGCTGAGTGCGAGAATCAAATGCACTCATTACAGCTGATATAGCATCATCTACTGTAATCTGGTCGCAAGTGGAAAGAGTTTGGGCCTCATGGTAGAATCTTTTAGTGAAATTTTGGATAGACTCTCCTCATTTTATTTGAATATTCATAAAGGCTTGCTTTTGGTTTGAGAGGATTTGATCAATCTCAAATTCCTTAATAAGGGCGGTCTTCACTTGAACCCAGGTATTGCAAACCTTCAGGTAAGGTACCATGATTTCTTGCGTGAACCAGCTTAGGCAAGAGGTAATATGCCGAACCTTTTGTTGATTGGTTGCCCATCCATAGCACGCTCATAGACAAAGAGGAATGAATGAATGCTACCTTCACCCAACTCAAACTTATCCTTAAAAGTAGGTTTGAAGGTATTGGGTTCATTGCTCAAAACTTGTACACCCAATACCAATACTGGCTCAGCTTCAGAAGGTTCTAATTCTGGGATATGAACTTGGGAGGGAATTCGGTCAATTTGTTGCCTTAGATGATTAAGGTCCTCCTGTACATTATGAAACCATTGATAAAGATAATCATTTGCAGGTTGTTGATTAAAGTTAGAAATTTCAGTGATTATTTTGGCCTGCTTATTCTTAATTAGTCTGCATCGAGCAGATAACCTTTCAATGGTAGCATTTAGCCTTGCAAACTGGGTTTCTTGAGTAGTTTGATTAGCATCACATAGGCGACGGGCATTATCCATGCCATCCAATAAGTTGGTTGGTGAGTAATCAGGATCAGTTGGAAGGCCTTCTAAGGATAAGAAACACCCTTGAGCTATGGCTCAGATTTGTGATTCTAATGCTTGTACTTGTGATACTAGTAGCATTAAAGGTTCAGATTCAGGCATGGTAAGCGAGGAGCCAGGGGGACCAGGAGGTCCTGGGGGCCCTTGTGACCCATCTCTTCCGGTGGGGCCCAGCAGGCCTTGTTGACCCACCAGACCAGGAGGTCCACATTCACCAGGAGGTCCTGGGGTTACTGATGGGGAACTAGGTGATCCCAGTGGCCCAGGAGAACCAACAGGGCCGGGTTCACCTTCTCTGATATTACCCACCATTTGGACAAGATGTTGGAATAGCCCGTTAAGCTCATTTAAGCGCTTCTTATGTTTGGCCTGCAATTGATCCAGTTGTCTCTTAGTCTCATCCTCAAGGGAGGTGGTACGGTGGTGAATAGGGTTAGTGACATCGCTAGCTTGCTGAGATACTTCTTAGCCGATGTATTCCACAACTCTATTATCGATTTTCACTAACTGGTTATGAAGATCATTGATTACTCTTCTATTATCAAGAATGGCTTCCCAATTATCTTGTCAAAAGTTAGATGCCATTTCCTAAAATGAAGATAATTAAGAGAGAAATTATTACACTAGAGTCAACTGGCGCTGGATTTTGAGATGATGCAACCCCAAAATATGAGGTACATGGTGAATATCAGGATGTACATAATGACGGAGATACTGCTCAGTTCTAGCCAAACCAACTTAAGTAGGCTGCAACACCACTCGGTTATATAAGTTCATCATGTTTTCAGCAACTTTATATGTTCGGTCACAATTAGGGCGAGCACCAGGCTGAATAGCTCCCCTTATCAAGCTTTTGACGGTTTCTTCAACATTTGCAGCTTGAATCTAATAATTAGTTTGGTCAGGGCCCTCAATGGCCAAGTCCATAGAAGCTTGAAATTGTAGATTATTTGTAGTAGTGGAAGGAATATCTTTCCTATTGGAGTGTACCCATCGAGTGATACTCATTGATTCCTCAGAAGAGGGGCTTTCTTCGCTAGACATATTCATGGTTGTAAAAGTATGTTTTACCAGGTAGCCTCGGAAGCAGACTTGGCATAAAGCACCAGTATTGGAATTTTGTGAGAAATTTTGATAAGCAGGCACTATGAAGACTACGAAATTATTAGTTCCATAACTCTAGCAAAGATTAACTCAATTGCAACGAAGTTATTAGTTCTGTTGCTATATTTGATTCTAATTGGAAATACAGGGTCCTGTATAAAAAGAGACCAAAATTATGAGGTCGGGACCACCTAGTGCTAAAAAAAAAGAGAGACCAAAATTATTCTAATCAAGACAAAAATCGTGGTAGTTTATTAGTTTGAAATGAGGGATATTTATAGGAGTAGATTTAGTAGGTATGCGTGAGGATTTTCGAGGTGCACCTAAGGGAAGATCTTTCTTATTAGATGACCAATATTGCTGATTATTAATGCCATACTTGTGATGGTCAGATTTGATAATATTCTTATTTGATGAGTCTGATTCTCTTATATGATTTTTGGCCTCATCAGATATCTTAGCACCTTCCTTCAGAGAAGGTTGATAACTCTGAAGGGTTGATCATCAGTCCATCCTAGAATTGGATATCTCTGACATAAATTTTACAATCTTATTATACTTAGATATCAAATCTCAATCTTGAGTAAATTTGGTCATCATAGATGAATCACCAGCAGCTGCCCACTCCTTCACTGCTGTCATCTTGTCTGGGCAGATGGCTGTTCCCTTCTTAAATACAACGTTGCCTAAGAAAAGATACTGAGCCCTTGTAGAACTCGCATTTGGAGGGCTTTAGTCGCAGGTTAGCTTTGTTCAGTGCCCTGAGGACCTTCTTGACGTCTTCCATGTGCATCTCATGAGATTTGGAGACCACCAGGATGTAGTCCATTTAAGTGACACAGCATTTCCCAATCAAGTCGCCCAGGGCATGGTCAATGGTCCTTTGGAAAAAGGCTGGGGCATTTTTAAGTCAAAATAGTATGACCTTGTACCCATATACTCCTAGGTGGCACTTGAAGGCCATGTACTATTGGTGCTCGGGTACAACTGGCACTTAGTTGAAGGCGTCAACCAGGTCCAACTTTGAGAACACCTGACTTCCAGCGATCATCTTGGAGATTCTCACCATTAACAGAATGTGATAGGGTCCGTTTCAGTTATGGCGTTCAAATGGCGGTAGTCAACACAGGGGCAGAGCTCGCCATTGGCCTTGGGGACCAGGAGGATGGGAGACACCACTGGAGATTTCGAAGGCACAATCATCCCTCACTCCAACATATCCTTCATGTACTGGTCTAGGGCTTCCCTCGCTCTGGGGTTCAGGGGGTACACTGGGCTTCCTTTTGGGAGCTCAGCATCCCCTTTGAACTTGAACAAGAATGCAAAAGGCCCTGTGGAGTGCAGGTGGCGGCGACGGTCCTCTGGAACAGGTGTTCATAATCTCTGAATTACTCTGGTATCTTTTCCCTCTCCGTCCCTAGGTGCACAGAGTTCACGCCAGGCCTGCTCCTGCCCGAGGTAAAGAATTCTAACTTATAGTCTCTTGATCCTTGGGGTGAAGCATCACCTGGCCCTCCTCCAGATCAAAATGTGGGGAGTACTTGTGCCACCATCTCATGCCCAGAACGATGGGGTGGGGCAGGTTCTGTATAGTGCAAAAGTCTTCCCAGAAGTGGTGGAGTCTCTGTTGAAGCTTGATCCTGGGCTCAATCCACAAGCATTCCAATGACTTGGAGGTGTCCACAAGAGTCATGGTACCCTTTTCTTGCATTTGTACTTTCAATTTTTGGTTAACTCCCAGTCCATGTAGTTTTCTTCAGCTCCAGTGTCCACTAGCACCCATAGTTTTTCTAACTTGACCCATCTTCCTTTCTTCTTTTGCTTCAAAGTAAACGGAATAAACAGATAAGAGGAACAATTTCCTTTATTGAGCGAAGAAATGCAAGTGGGGGTCGGTGTAAGTCCTGGGAACGTCCCCTGTGTGTCAATTGGGCCCTCTTCCCGTTTCCAAGTAAGAAGGCTCTAAAGATGGTGGCTGTACCCCTCATTACCTAGGGCGACCTCGCCCATGTGGTAGACAAGCACTGGGTAACAGCCCTCCTTCTTCAGATCCCTCTCCTGTTGCCCACACTCACCTTGGCAGAACTAGTACATCTGATCGGGGAAATCTGCACTGAGATCACTGAACTGAAGTCAATCGTTCTGAAAACGAGTGGAAACTAGCCCAATGATCAGAATCCACATAGTCAAAAAGGGACAAAGATTGATTTATCAGCCAGAATTGCCAACAGTTTTGATTCATCCAACACCACAATCGTCAAAATTAACACCCTATCAAAATCTTCAGGGATGATCCCCAACGTGCAAATAGTAGCATTGGACACAATCAATGATAGTTTGAAGCTTCCTTCTGGCAAATCAGGCATTGTGGCTGATGCAATGCTTTTGACTGAACAAATGGCTCAGCGACTGGGCACAGGCAGGTTGGGAATCCTGAACCCGTCCCCAACCAATTGGGACCACCCCTATGTGTGGTGGCCCTGGGGGATTCCCGCTGCTCATCAGGCCAGATGCCATCACACCAACCATCTGAAATTCAGTTGAGCCTCAGTTTGGGCATTCGAGGTTGAACCAACAGCAACTTAGCCTGCTGCCAAATTCTTTGATATCAGTTCCCAATGAGCTTATCTGTCCCCATTCCCAAATAATTCGCTGGTTAGGTCAAAATTGAGGGTCTTTATCCCTGCTTGTTCCTGCATCAATCGACCACTATTTAATTAGTTGCATCACACTGAGAAAATTGTTGGTCAATTTTCTTCACTTTCCTTTACAATAAAATTTGCCTTAAAAAACTATCAAATTTGATTTTATTGATATCCTTTTGGCCGCATTCCCAATGGCTTTTCTCTGGTGGCCTGTTGGTCCTTATACCAGATGGGCTTTACCAGTACTGATGGTCACTATGGCCCCTACCATCATCAACTGGATTCAGCGAGCTAGATACTTCTGGCAATTCAACCCAATTATTGCAAATATTCGCCAACAATATACTGGGATCTTGTGGCCTTAAATCCACCATCTCCAAGCAAGGATCCGCCCCCTTGTCTCCTCAGTTGAATTGAACCCACCCACCGATGACCTTTTAGAAACCATACCTGTGGTACCAACCCTGCAGCAAGACCACCAATGTCTGGGCTGTCTCTATTTGGTTCATTCTCAGGTTGCTGTTCACTGTTGCCCTACACCAGCAGTTTATCATTTCCCAATGCCTGGCTCCATACAATGTCATATGTGCAGTAATGCCTCTGGCATTCTGGCTTGCTTATTGGGTGCTTATGCATCCTAACTGGCAAGCTGATCTAAACTTCTTCTGCCATTTTCATGACAGTCGGGCGAAGGTTGTAGGTGGAGCCATCCAAGCCGCTGGGAGTTGTGGGTGCAGGAGCTGCAGAGCGTAAGGCAGTTTCACCGGAGCCCCCCACTTTTGTTGCCCCACATGGTTTGAGATGGACTCTGACTCCGCGCATCATCTGCAAAATCTACAGTGGTTTCCAGGCACAGGGGTCCTGGCTTGGGCCAAGGCTAACTGGTTCTCCACCTGAGAGGCAACAGTGACCTCTTCCTCTAAGGTTGCCCCCAGTTGGGCAGCGGCCATAGCTGTGAGGATGTCCGGGCAAAGGTTCTGACTAAACATCCATGCAAGCTGGGAAGGAGTCACTTTGGTGGATTTGGCCAGGGGCTGGAACAGCTGAGCGTACTCCTTAATGGCTATTCTCCCTTGGCTGAGGGCCAAGAGCGCTGACCAGGAGGCATTCTGAGAGTCATTTGAGGTGGTGGCTCTTTTGACCAAGTGGAGGCAGTCCTCCAGAGAGATTGGAAGGGCCATCTGTGTTTCCAAGAGGTTGTTGAGCCAGATGGACAGGTTCTTTGTCAGGTCTGCTATCAACTGGGTGATCTGGAGGGACGCGGCCATTTTTACCCCAAGTGGCTATTGTGAGGCAGGCCTGCAATCTAACGTGAGAGAAGGTTCCGTGCATTACACTCAACTCCTCTGAGGTCAGTGCTTGTCTAAACTTAGACGTGGTGTCAACGTGTTGGACATAAGCAATGGAATTCCCTTGGGATGGGCGGAGGTGAGCGGCTTCCCTCAGCAGAAACATGATGAAAAAGATAACCATAAGGAGAGTGGTTAAGTACTCATACCAAGCGGTAGGGCTCTCTCATATGGTTTCCCCATTCCATCCAATAAAAGGGAGATGAGATTAAAAGAACTTCATCTAATGTGATGAACGGGGTCCTTCCACATTGCAACAAAACAGTTGGGCAAGAGGGCCCAAGTGAGGGCCCACAAATAGGAGAGTGCAGCTGTGGTCAAGTCCTTTGTTCATTCACTTGATGAGTGAGTATTGATATATCCTTGGAATATGGTAAGGATAAATGCTAACACTGAGTAGAACAGTCAGTCCACCAGAGAGGGTGTACAGCGAGGCAACTGCTCTGTCAAAGTCTGAGGAATGGTCCATTTGTCACTCAAAGTCTAGGGTTTTTCTCCAAAATCTAATAAATGGTTTAAAGTTTTTAAATTTTTATTTCTGCTTTTTGAGATTTTTATTTCATATACTAGAAGATGAAGTTTTCCTAAAAACCTTCATCTGGTTGTATCTATGTTAGGAAGTGGGGGATATGGGGAAATTTGTTCCCGTGGAGTCCACAGATGGCAGGCTATATGTGGGCCTATTTCAAGAATCTTGGCCTCTGATATTCCCATCTGGGCCCATTATAGACTGTTCCTTAGGTACCCCAGACATTATGGAAACTTTTCCACGTATAATTTTGTTCATTGGGGATGAATCAGAGCTTGGCATTCTCATTTCAACCTTATTATAAACTTTTAAACTAAAATCTATTAAAAGTTTTCTGCCAATTTCTGATTTTCTCAGCCACTGCTCCCCTCAACTCTCGACGCTTCCATTTTTGGTATAATTCAGCTTGGCAGCCCCTGATTCGCTGGGCTGCCCTTCACTGTGGCTCTCGATATTCTCATCTAGTGGTGGATTTGGCTTGGCATCTCCTGATTCGCTGAGCTGCCCAATGCTGTGGTTCTCAATATTACCGCTTTTAGCATAATTCAACTTGGCAGCCCCTGATTTGCTGGGCTGCCCTTTGCCATTTTTATTATTTAGTTCATTGGACTTCAGGTTGTCAGCCTTTGATTAGACTGGTTGCCATTTATGTCGACCCTTGCCACCTCTGCTCCAAGGTTTAATTAATTTTTCAGCATCTGATTCATCAGAATGCCATTTATGAGGGTCATTGCCCCTAAACCCTATGATTTAATATTATTGTCTACATTACTAAGAGCCCCAATCCCCACCTTACAGGGGGTCAGGGCTATGTGGCGGTCAGGCAGCGCCTTGACTATCACAACTGTGATGAATTTACTGGTAAGGGTGAGTACTTATATACCTTCCAATAGGGTGGGGTCAAAAATCCAAGGTCCAAATCTAAATCCAGGTCTATATCTAAATTCTAATCTCAATTTTGGATATTGAAATATTTGGTGAATGGCACCTGCAAATTTTAGTTGGGCCCTAACACTATAAGCAAAAGTGTCCAACACTTCATAATGGGTACTCCACTGCTTATACAGTATAAGGAACTGTTCTAGACCTACCTTACAACTTAGGAGTTGTCCTGGCTGCACCTAGCCTATAGACTCCCATCTTCATCATTTTTTCACCTGTCCTGGTATTGCACCTTTCTGGCCTATAGTCCACATACTTCTCCAGGCTTAACTATAGATCAAACATCCATTCCATAATGATTTTTTGAACAATCCTTAGCTTAATGCCATTAATCCCTCCAGGTCCTAGCCTATACCATTGCTATCTGGATCATCCAAAGCCCCTTCCTATGTTCCGCCTACATACTTAGGTGTGGACATTACCCTATATGATCACCTACTTTTAGGTCCACCTTAAATTATCCCTGAAGATTTACACCATGTCATCATCCCTTCCCAGCTCAGTCCAAACTGAAGCGCATCTATGGTGTAACATGTTCCCTCCCTTTATTAACACCACATCCTTCCTCTTCCCTCATTTCAGTCTCAGAAGCCCAGGCATAAACCAATAAACATCAATGAATCCCCCTCAGATTGGGACCATCTAGTACATATATATCTCTTTATAAGAGTACTAAATCATAAATACAGTATAGGTAGAATAAGGTTACATTTTAAGTTGAAACTAAAACTAGTAGATATACTGGCTTGAACTTTCTTATTTAGTTGTAATATAAGCGTTGAATTATATTATATATACATAACACAGCTAAAAACAGAAAAGCTATAACTTATTTTACAGTATACTATGAAAGTAAAAGTATAAAAACTATACTGTATAAATTTATTTTTTTACATTAGCACAAGCAAGTAAGCATATTTTCTCAAATCTTAGTGTGATAAGTATATATAGATATATAAAAATGAACGTAAAGATAGTAATCAATTTGATGTTAAAGATAGAGAGAAATAATCAATTCTAAGGCTTATATTATGTAAATAGTATGAATATAAAGTTATAATAAATCAGAAATAGTAAAGTACCTCAACATATAAAAATAGGTTCTTAATATAAGAGTAAAGCAATTATGATAAAGCTAATATGTGCCTTTTAGTTAAGTTATTAAAACTAAGAATATTATCCTAAAATAAAAGATGTAGAGTTAGTCGGCTTTTATAGAAAGATTATCTAATGCTTAATTTTTGTACGATGTAAAAATTCAAAGATAAAGAATAGAATTAAATTCCTGATAGTAGGTAGTATTTAAGCTTGTTTTTTCAAGCCAAGATTAGTCTTGACAAACCCCATTAGCTTTACACCCTCTATGATCTGTTAGATTTACACTAAATGGTTATCTAACTTATAATTAATATTTGATAGAAATATGTCAGTATTGTACAGCGTATTGTTTAATTTCTCATAATCTACCTTATTTTTCATACTTATATATCTTTTATACACAGCAAAGATTTTATAAACAATTTCACTTAGTTGATATTAATATCGTAAATAAATTATACAGTGACTCCTTCCAGAATATGCTCTATTTATTAGAAAAGTTGTAACAATATTGTTGATGAAATTAAGGTTTGCTTTTTATACTAATAAACAAACAGATCTACCTTTTATATGTCTCTAGAGACCCTGACTATTTTTACCTCCCAAATAACATAACTTAGTAAATCTCTGGGTAAATAAAAGGTTACCAAAAGCATAGGATTGATTTAAAGTGCATATGGTCAAATGATGCTATGCAATAAAAGGCAAACGATAAAATACTTTCCCTACGTTTTCATTTAATTCTTTTTTAATATGAACGCTGTTTATAGCATTGCCCTCATAAGTGATTTACAAAGTGAATAATGCTAAGCGGATCAACGGCAGGCAAACGCAGCTTGGACTAGCTGGTATGAACTCGAATGTAGATAAACAGGTTAAGCAAGATGGTGAAAAAGGCTATATATAATAGAGATGGGTAAGCGTACATCAGTTGTTACTATATACCTTTAATACCCATCAGTTACCATGGTAGACAAGATATCGTATCTTTCTTACTATGTAATTAACTATTGAGCTTAAACTTCAAGAGAGCGTGAAATTTATCAAACTGCAAATTATACGAAGCAGGTTTTTAGAAGGAGCAGCTGTGCAAACAACAAATTCAATTAAAGGGCGGATTTTTCTGACTCGCGTCATGACTAGAGCTACAAAAGGGTATCGGTTCATTCGATTGAAACTGTGAAGCTGAAGATTGGTTATCCAGAGGGACGCTTCCAAGGCTCTGTTTATAGAGAGTTTCTTCATTAAGAGCAGTTATAAACCGATTATCGTTGGCCAAGGTAGGAAAGTCATAATTGAAATCAAATGCGTTTTTCGATAGCGCATCGTCAAGGCTAAATCCGAAGGCGTTTGCAGTAGTATCGTCTATACATTGAGAAGTTAAAAACTCAAGGGCATCTGAATTAAATGGCACTTGATTTGTGCAAATGGTGGCACTTTTCTCTTGGGAAGCCATGTTCGAAGCAAGACAAGGCTGATTTGTGTTATGGTTAACGGCAGTAACCTCTTGAGGCGGAGTGACATTGTGGTGTAAAGCGGTAGAAAGAACATTAGTCTTGTAAAAATCATTATCAAGCCTATTAGCCAATTTCTCAAGGTAAGGATACCATTCCTGAAAGGAAGAATTGAATGGCACGAGCCAGCTCATAACCGTGCTAGAGCGGGCTTGCGCATTAGAAGAAATAACTTCGCGCGATGACCTAAGGGCGTACAAGCCACGTAGCGAAGTACAGTAAGACTTGCAGAAACCCCAGTAAGTTTCCAACGACTGAAGTGATAGATAAACAAACTCAAATTCGCTTCGCGATAACTCAGCCTGTAGCAGATCAAGGCAAAATGCGCGGTTGACGAGGATTGAACCTGCCTCATGAAGAGCGTAGGGGTAGAATGGGACAAATTTTATAAACCTGTGCGCCGAAACGTCACGGGATATAGCCGTGATCGAGGAGGCGGAATGGCAACAACGAACGACCGAATAGTGGCTGTCATCAAAAGGAGTCATATCATTCAAAAGCCGCCCAATATTGGAGCGATGGAGAACTAGCACAACTGTATGGAAGAGACAGTGCAAAAGCGCAACTGCACCCGAAGACATTTGCATTTCAGGCGTCTGAGAATCAAAGAGCTCTGGTGTATATTGAAGATGAACTGGCAGGTTAGCCAGCCAGTTTTGAAGCTGGGCATCGAGTGTTTCAAAATTAATATCAGCCTCTGCCTCTTTAATTCTTCTGTTGGTATAACGATTGACCTTCCCCATAAGCCCAATTAAGCTACAAAACCATTGCATATGCTCTGGGACTGAAAAAAGGTTGCCATCTTGTAAAGATGTTGATATATTGCCTTCCTCCATTCTAGCAGTTGAAGTTTCCCACTTGTAATCATCGCCAGGGAGATGAACCTGACAGTCCTCATCGTAGATAGTCAACGGCCAAGATGTCTTCGTACTTAAAAATCTATCCATTAGGCAGCATCCGAACCACGTTCTTCGCCTAGTTTCCACCTCAACCCAAGATAATTTCAATAGACTATCTTCCTTGTCGATGCAATATAAAGTTAAATGCTGCCCCATACGTACAGCCAAGCCAGAGTACATCCAGGCTGTGGGATATCGATCACAACCAAATTCATGAAGGGCGATAAGCACTAAAGCTTGTACAGTTGAAAGCTTAGGGGTACTATAAGTGGAGGATTCTAAAAGGATTTTAGCATATGCAATACATTCCTCTCCTGAAGAATAGCAGGGGTCTTTGCAGACCTCAGGGTGGGTAGAAAATCTAGAGGCTATTGCGTATATAGTAAAAGTAAGTAACGGGCATTGTTTTCTTTCTTTAAGACCATTCAAAAAAGTGATGCGATGGATAATCGGAAGCAGAGGGTGCTGGTAGGTAAAATACAATGAGATTAAATGCTCAGAAACTTCGGGAGAAATCACTGGTACCGGTGGACTAAGAGGGGAAGGAATAGCGGGGAATCTCAACGAGGAATCCGTCAACAAATAACGATCGACGTCGCAAACATTGGGCGGCTCCACCGAGCTAGAATTTATAGACGGCATGGCGGAGCTCTCTGATGAAACGCTTCCCCTGTTTGATAGCGGATAATTTGAAAGTTGGGAGTCGCTAGTAGTTGCAGAGGCCGCAAAGTTGCGCAGTTCTACTTCTTTCAGTGGTTGTAACAGCCTCTCCATTAGTTCAAGCCGTTTTTCCAAATTTTCTATATAGCTTTGACGTGGCCCTCGTCTGGCCAAAGTATGCGTGTAGACACACTCAATATTTCTAATTGAGCAAGTGGAGCAAACGTTGTTCTCTTGTCCATCACATTTGATCTTTTTCTTACGGCAAGCATCACATGCTTGAATAACCTTTCGTTTCTTTGAATGGGCGTCCTCATCAGACAAGTCGAGGTCAAGATCTTCGTAATGATCAGACATCAAAAGATATATAATGTGACTGTACTTAGATTATATAATAGACAGGTATCAAGCACAATGAATGCAAACATAAGCTTAAATAGGAAGGTTTGACATGTACCATCGTATTATATAGTAAGGTTTTAGAAAATACCATTTACTCATCATAAATTAAACTCCTAAATATCATTTCATGAATCAAATTCCGTTCCGTTCGATTTACCGCACTGCTCGTTTCAGGGCAGACAGGGCTAAAACGGGCTGCGAAGTTGAACCTAAATATTTAATTCAAAAATCAGTCTTAAATGCAGGCCAGAACTATAGTCAAAATATATCAGTAATAGTAAAATCCCCAACTGAGACTTTTTATTTTTATATCTACAAGCATCTAAGTTGTAAAATTTTTTATATATATTAGACAAATAAGCTCATTTTAAGTATATTACTTGTATAACTAATTTAGTAGTGTTGAGAAAAGCTCAACTATAGGCATTAATTACTTGCCCTATGGAAACCCCCCCCCCAAAAAAAAACTCCAATTATAGTATTACAAGTATCGGTACTTATAAGATAGCTGGTCAGAGCAATTATTGAGTCTCGACTAATTTTGGTCACCAATCAAAAAGGTTTACAAAATTCTGAAGACCTTTTATAGCCTTCAATGGGCTTAAATTCCTGATGATGGAGGCTCTTATATACCCCCTGACTGGTAAAAAGATGATAGCCAGACATCATGGCATCAGAGGATATGCAAATATAAGTGCCAGTCCTAAAGAATATATGTACAATCTTGCAGATGATGCCTTGGAGGAACCCCTTTTATACTTTTGTGTTAACTACCAATAATAGATAAATTTGACAAAACTGTCAAGAGAGTGTCTGTAACTCTCCCATTCCCAGAGAGGTGGTGTAGGATGCACAGCCACACCACCAGGGAACTAGCCCTTAACAAGATTGGAAATAGGGCACCGCAGAGGGTTCCAGAGCAAAAGGGACCTAGGGTGAAGGTATACAACACCGTGTATAATAGTAAAGAATAAAGAAACAACAAAATCTGGTTAAACCAAAGGGGAATCCATAAACAAGTGGAGGTTGGTTTAGGGTGCTTGGGTACCTCAATCTGGAGGGGACCAGGGTGGCCCAAAGGTGCACTGGATACTGTAGTTAATTTGGACAAAATAAAATGGCCAACATTGTTACTCACCTCCTCAAAGAGGTATGCACACAGGTTTGCCCAAGAAACTATATTTAAGATCTAAACTTAACAGGGAATTTTATTTAGGAAGTCAACCAACAAGGAAAGTAAGGCTTATAGTAACATACTTAAACTAGGGTGGTGAATCATCAATCATGGGAAATGGTGCTAGGCCTAAGCAACCCAATAGGTGCACCCTACCATTATCCAGGTTACTGTAGCTTAAAATTAACCAAATTTAATTATTGATTGCAGGCAAAGCCAACCCAAGTTGGAAATTTTCTAAATTGACAAGTTTTGCAACCCCATTCAGAGCAACCAAATTGAACCAATGTTATTAATGATATAGATGGTGCATTTTAACGCCCTGGCTGTAATGCAGGGCCAGGCATCACGTACAACCCCAGGACCAAACTGGTATTTCTCAACTGAACCCAGCGTTAATCCAGGGTATGTTTGAGGTCAAGGAGGCCTGACAACTTACCCTTTTTGGCCTCCTGATGACCAGATTTATACTTACAGTTGGTAACCTAAATTATGTCATTAAGCCATGACATTACCCTCTCATTCTTTTGGGGCTCCACCCCCTCCAGGGGCTTTTGCCAAGGAAAAATTTCCTGTGAGCTGAGCCAACTTCATAGTGGCAATGTTTTGCTTAGACTAAGGTCCAGAAACCTGGGGAAAACGCTCATGGAAAACTTTAATCATGTCTTGGGCATGGGTGCAGTTATGCACTGGTACCCAACTGTTCTTCGCTGTGTCAAAACCCTTCCAGGATACAAGATACTCAAGCCTTTTCCTTACTTGAATTGAGGCTAAGATCTCCTCCAAATCCCACCTTGGCGCTCCATCCACGAGATAAGCCACTAGAGTCTCTGTGGTGGACCCTTATACAATATAAGCTTACTTTCATGGAAGACTGAAAAGATCTGGAACAATGGGGAGATTCAACTGGTATGAGGCTTGGCCCACCTTTCTGATAACGCAGTAAGGCCCAATCCTCTTTGGTCCCAGTTTTTGCAAGGTTGGTTGATTGGGATGTTTTTAGCATTCAGCATCACAAGATAACCTTTCTTGTACACTAAACCAACTCATCTCTTACCATCAACATTCTCATTATAAGCTTGCATGGCTGCATTCAAAAAGGGTGTTCACCCCTTGATGCACTTTTATGATTGTCTCGCAAAGTCTACCATAGCTTTGCCTTTGATTTACAACTGGGCTCCATGTTGAAGGTGGGGTTGAAGCCATGATTTGTGAAAAGGGGGACCTGTAAGTCTCAGGGGAACATGCCCTGTATGTCTTTGGGCTCTCTTCCTGTTTCCAAGTAAAAAGGTTCCAAAAAGGGTGACTGTACCCCTCATTACCCAGGGTGACCTCGCCCACGTGGTAGAAAAGTGCTGGGTAACAGCTCTACCTCTTCAGATCCCTCCCCTGGTGCCCTCGCTCACCTCAGCTGAACTTGTCTTCTGGATCAGGGAAATCTGCACCAGGATCACCAAACTGAAGTTGATTGGTCTAAAGTGATTGGAAACAAGCCCAATTATTAGAATCCACATAGTCATAAAGGGATGAAGATTGATTCATCAGCCAGAATTGCTGATGGTTTTGATTTGGCCAACAGTGCGATTGTCAAAAGTAACCCCCTTTCAAAATCGTCAGGGATGATCCCCAACATGCAGGTAGTAGCATCAGATACCATTGAAAATAGTTTAAAGCTCCCTTCCAGAAAATTGGGAGTTGCGGCCAATGCAACGCTTTTGACTGAATGAATGGTACAGCGACTAGGCATGGGAGGGTTGGGCATCCTGAACCTGTTCCCAACCAATTGGGACTGCCCCTACGTGGGGTGGCCTTGGGGGATTCCCGCTGCTCGTTGGGCCAGATGCCATCATGCTAACCATTGGAAACACAATCTAGCCTTAGTTCAGGCATTTGAGGTCAAACTGACAGTGACTCAGCCTGCCACTGAATCCTTCAATGTCAGTTCCTATTGAGCTTATCTGCCCCCATTCCCAAATAATTCACTGGTTAGGTCAAACTTGAGGGACCAAATCCCTGCTTGTTCCCACATCAATAGCCCATTATTTAATCAGTTGCATTGCACTGAGAAAATTTTGATCAATTTTTTTTCCTTTATTTTCCATTCAAAATACTCTCCACAAATTTATTTTTTTTCTTATATGTTGGAAAATAAACCACCCTTTTTGCTGGCACTCACACATCCCTTGGGGTTAATGGCTGTATTTGTCTGGTATTTCATTATGTGCCTGTATGAGATTCTGGCTCATCAGCAGTTATTGGCAGAAATCCTCTCTAGTTTCATATCCGTCATACCAGCAGCAGTGCCTTTGGCATTCTGGTTTGCCGTTTTGGTGCTCTGGCACCTAGGCTGGCAGGCCAGTCTAGTTTTAACTTGCTGTTTGCCTGACATAATTGACCAACCATTATTCCTAACCATTTCCACCTTTCTCATAGATATTGGCATAGCAATGGTCCCTTCTTTTCAGCTAAACCAGGTTGTGAAGAAAATTTTCCTTGTCCATAATAGCCTAGTTCCACTCAAAATATCCAATCCACACCCCATAATTGCCGCAGCTATTGTGCCCATGTCAGTAGGTTCTGACAATCTGACTTGCAACGAGCTTACTCCCCCTATGAACCTAGCGGTTTCCCCTAACTCCACTACCATCTCTTTGGTATCACTGGATTCAACCACAACTACCAATAAAGAGAACTTTGCTTACTTCTTACTACACATGAAAATTAGTGTTGGGTCCCACCATGTCTCCTTTGGGGCTTTGGTGGATACTGGAGCTGCAGGCAGAATTTATGAGTTTTGAACTTGCGCAAATATTGGAACTTTACCTGGATGTAGGTCCTTCAGTAATGGTTGCTTCTTCAGCCTCCCAAACCTCATACCTAGTTCGCCAGCCAGTTTCATTCTCAGTACACCAGTTCAGCTTCTGCGATTGGTTCTCAGAAATGCCAAACTTGGTGTTCCCAGTTATTTTAGGGGTTGGATAGTGGCATCGGCAACATGTTAAGATTCATCTAGAGTCAAATATGTTGTCATTTGCCAATGATCAAATGGAGGGAGAATTTCCGTTAGTTAATACTCTCAAGAAAACTAAGGTCATAGCTCCATTACTTCCCTCATCTCCCCTTTAGGCCTTCCGTCCAATTTTCCTAAAGAATTGATGCGCTATCAGAGTTTTTTTGATTCTAAGAAGGCAGACCATCTTCCCCCTCACACCAAATTTGACTTGAGATTCCGTACAATGATACAGTTGGTGAATATCAGCTGCCCGTTGTATCCCCACACAGCGGAGGAGGAGGGTGCGCTCAACACTTTGTTATATGATATGCTTAAAAAAGGGTGGTTTAAGGAGACATCACCAGTTGCATCTCCCATCATCTTCACCAAAAAGCCGATGGTTCCCTCCATCCCTGTGTGGATTACAGACATTTAAACAAAGTTACAGTTCACAATCCCTACCACCTGCCCCTGGAGCAGACGATCAGCCAAGCAATTTCCAAATCTCATGTGTTCTCTAAATTGGATCTCATCAATGCCTTCAACCAGATTCAGGTAATGGAAGGGCAAGAATGACTAACAGCGATCCAGATTAAATAAGGCATTTTACAATTCTGCTTAATGCCCTTTGGGCTGAAGAATGCACCCACTACGTCTTTAATGAATGATTGACAGTGTACAGGGCAATCTCCGGTTCACTTGCGCAGTTGCATATATCAATGTCATTCTGGTTCACTCTCCGACTCCCAAACAACACACTATTGACTCGGAAGCGGTCGTGGCTGCTTTGCACAAGGCGCGCTTGTTCATCAAGCTTTCAAATGCGAGTTCTATAAAGAGGAAGTTACTTTTCTCAGGAACCTCATCCTTAAGGATGGATACGCGATTTCTCCCAATAAAGTTGGATGCTATCTGTGAATGGCCTACTCCAACAACCCAGAAACAATTACGGAGTTTCTTGGGAACCATTATTTTTCTAAAAATATTTCTCCGGCTCTTTCCCAATTGGCTTCCCTGCTCCACCCCCTCAACAGCAAGAATGTACTGTTTCGTTGGACGCCCAAATGCCAGCAGGTGTTTGAGTTGATCAAAGAAGTGTTTTTATCCCCTCCTATCCTAAAACATGCAGATCCTGCCAAGCTGTATATCATTGCATGCAATGCCTCCTCAGTGGCAGTGGGGGCAGTGCTGCTCCAAGAGCACGAGGGCTTGGAACATCCAATTACCTACTTTTCCCAAAAATTTACTTCTATGGAGCAATCCTGTGCCATCTACAATAAGGAGTTGGCAGCTGTAGCATGGACATTGACTCAATGACGGTACCTGTTACAAGGTGCCCAGCATGAGTTAACTGTTTGCACATATCACCAAGCTCTCTTGTATTTCTGTAAACCCCAAAAATTGGCGCATCAGCAAGCCTGTACCTATTGGGACTTGTGGTTTTTAATTCAAAATACGAATTTGTAAAAGTTGCACTTAACGTACTTCCCAATTTTCTCAGCCACAACCCTGCCCACTGTTCCCCGGATTTGGAGGAAGTGGATCTCATTACCATGTTTCCTGCTGCAAAAATTTTGTCAATTGTTCCCCCCGTCATCTCTTCCACCGCCCTTGCTTTTGATGCACCACTCGTTGCTCAGTTTTTATCCGGTCAAATGACCTGCCCTCAAGGGGAGAAGTTATTTGAGCAATTGTCCCTCCAAAATCATAAACACTCTCTGTACTCTTTGGTGGAGGGTCTCATTTAATTTTTTGTCATGAATTTGGGTTCCCCTTCTCTTCAGAGCTGAGGTATTTTGTGCGCATCATGACCCCCCATGATCAGCCATCCAGGCAATAAGAAATGCATCAACATGATCAAGTGGACCTACAATTGGGTGGGTTTAACTAAGGAAGTTCTGGCCTGGATCACCGATTGTGTTACTTATGCTTGGGCTAAGTCAGATCGCTCTGGTAGAAATGGGCTTCTGCACCCCTTACAACAGGCGGAGGGCCCAAGTACATCAGTGTCCGTGGATTTTATCATTGAACTCCACTGCTCTAATGGGTTTACGGCGGTTATGGTGGTGTTGGATTGATTCACTAAGTTTTCTCTTTTTATTCCCTGCACTTCCATTATTACATCAAAGAAATTGCCCATCTCATTATGCGCCACATGTTTTTAAAGTTTAGTCTCCCACAGGAGATCATCACATGAATGTGGTTCACAGTTCACATCATGGTTCTGGAGTGAACTCTTATCCATTTTAAAATCTCCCTCTGTCACTCCATGGCATATCATCCCCAGTCCAATGGGCAGCCTGAGAAAGTTAACCAAGTCCTCGAACAGTACCTGAATTGCTATGCTGCAGCCGCAAAGGATACCTGGGCCAATGACCTCCCACTCACTCAACTTTCCTTTAACAACGAACTCATGCCTTTACAGGAGTTTATCCCTATGAAGCAATGTTAGGGTAGAATTCTTCCTTTTCAGTCAGACCCTGCTTGCGCCCCTAGGTCCAAGCCACCACAGATAATGCTGAACATATTAGGTTACTATATTCTTAGTACAGGAACACCTCACCAAAGCTATTGAAGACTACAAGTGGTTTGAAGATCATAAGCGACTCCAAGCTCATGACATAACGGTGGGCTCCTATATTATGCTTGATACATGCCATTTAAGAATGCAAAGACCCTCCCGCAAGTTTGCAAGTAAATGTTTGGGTCCCCATTTGGTGGATGAAGACTTGGGCAATGGCGCGTTCTGGTTCAAACTATCAGCCTAAAGAAAACAGCACCCTATCTTCCACGTTTCCCAATTGTCACCTTTTAAGGGTACTGTTCCCATGGATCCCAAACTGATAGTAATTGAAAATGCAGAGGAGGCCGATGTGGAAGATTTTCTAGCATCCTGCAAGTCCCATCGGTCCATTCAGTATCTTTTGGCCTGGAAAGGCTATTCAGCCTACAAAACCAGTTGTGTTAAAGCCCGTGATTGCACTAACTGCATTGAACTGGTCGAGGCGTTTCATGAATCCCACCCAAACGCTCCCCGCCCCCCAAAAAAACTTGTGACTGTAATGGTGATTAAGTTACCCAAGGCGCACAAAAATGTGGCCCTCATGCAGTTTCCAGGCGGTGGTGCCCTTCCTTTGGAAAAAGGAAAGGGTAATGTAAGTCCCAGGGAACATCCCCTGTGTGTCAATTGGGCTCTCTTCCTGTTTCCGAGTAAAAAGGTTCTGAAAAGGGTGGCTATACCTCTCGTTACCCAGGGTGACCTCACCCATGTGGTAGACAAGCACTGGGTAACAGCTCTCCATCTTCAGATCCCTCCCCTGGTGCCCTCGCTCACCTCAGCCAAACTTGTCCACCAGATGAGGGAAATCTGCACTGAGATCACTGAACTGAAGGTGATTGGTCCAAAAATGATTGGAAACAAGCCCGATGATTGAAGTCCACATAGTCATAAAGGGATGAAGATTGATTCATTGGTTGGAATTGCCAACAGTTTTGATTTGGCCAACTGTGCAATCATCAAAATTAACCCCCTTTCAAAATCATTGGGGATGATCCCTGATGTTCAGGTAGTAGCATCAGACACCATTGATGATAGTTCAAATCTCCATTCTAGCAAATCAGGAGTTGAGGCCGATGCAACACTTTTGACTGAACAAATGGCTCAGCGACCTACCATGGGTGGGTTAGGCATCCCAAACCTGTTCCCAACCAATTGGGACTTCCCCTACATGGGGTGGCCTTGGGGGATTCCCGCTGCTCGTTGGGCCAGATGCCATCACGCTAACTATCAGAAATGCAGTTGAGCCTCAGTTTGGGTGTTCAAGAGTGAAACGACAGTGACTTGGCCTGCCACCAAATTATTCGATGTCAGTTCCTATTGAGCTTATCTGCCCCCATCCCCAAATAGTTTGCCGTTTAGGTTGAACTTGGGGGCCTGATCCCTGCTTGTTCACGCATTAATTGACCACTATTTAATCAGTTGCATTGCACTGAGAAAAATGTTGGTCAATTTTCTTCCTTTATCTTCCATTAAAAAACTTTTTTCCCCAAATTTAGTTTTTTATTATATGTTGGAAAATAAATCACCCTTTCCGCTGACCCTCACAATCCCCTCAGGGTTAATGGCCATATTCGTCTGGTATTTCATTATGTGCCTGTATGAAATTGAATCATCAGAAGTTATTGGCAGAATTCCTCTCTAATTTCAAAACCGTTGTACCATCAGCAGTGCCTTTGGAATTCTGGTTTTCCGTTTAGGTGCTCTGGCACCTAGGCTGGAAGGCCAGTCTAATTCTGACTTGCTGTTTGCCTGACAGTAACAAATTATATAAGCATGTTAGTCGTAGTTATAGCTGAATTGGGCCACTATAGAGAAATGGAAACACAATTGAATGGTCCATGGCAGCATAACACCACAGGAACTGTTCCAAGCACTGGTTAACTCGTTCACTCTGCCCATCTGACTGGGGGTGATAGGCAGTCAAATGGCAGGTGCGAATCTGAAGAGTCTTACACAACTCTTCTAAAAAACAGAGGTAAGCTGGGGCCCACAATTGCAAATTATTCCTTGAGGGACCTCATGGAGAGCAAACACTTGAGAGATGAAGATTTTAGCCATCTCAACCGCGGTTACAGTGGTTCTTCAGGTGATAAAGCGAGCAAACTTTTAAAACAGTTCACCACTACCATGATGGCATCGTAGTCATTAGATATAGATAATTCCAAAATAAAATCTACTGAAAAAAAAGCCCAAGGCCCTTTAGCTTTTTGAACTGGTATTAACAACTTAGCATGTGGCTGATGTTTTTCCTTCATTTTGTTGCAGACCAAGCTCTATACAATACCTGGCAACTTGCATGGCTAATCTCTTCCGATTATAAGTTCATAAAATTATCTCCAGAGTCTTCGCCTTTCAAGTCACATGAAAAAAGCAGGTTATTTTTATAATGACTTGTCAATTGAAGTGCCGAAGGACCCAAATGACAAGTCCAAATGCCAGTGGCTCTGCTGCAGGTATGACTGTTATGAAACCAGGAAGGGATTTCGCCACTAATCGCCCATTAGTCATTGTCATGTATAAGCACCTAGCAATGAACAAGGTAAACATGGACATGGGTCCCATGGGTTGTTGAAATATGTTTGGGAGGGGTGGTTTAAATTTGAGCATATTAAGCACTGGAATTGGATATAGGGTTTTATATTGGAACGTAAAATAAAGAAAATTGAACAACAATTTCCTCAGTTCAAAGCAACTGATAATTAATTTTTGATTTGATAGTTTTGTCAAAGCAGGGATTAGGGCCCTTAAATTTTGACTAAACCAGAGAAACTTTTGAGGGAGGGGGAATAGTGATTTCAATCTGAACTGACATTAAAAGAATTGGTGGTAGGCCAGATCGCTATCAGTTTGCACATAAACACCTGACCTAAGGCTTTACTGTATTTATCGTGGTTAGTGTGATGGCATTTGGCCTGACAGGCAACGGGGATCCCCCAGGGACACCCCACATAGGGACAGTACCAATGGGTCAGAAACAGGTTCAGGATAACCAACCTGCCCAGCCCAGTTGCTGGGGCGTTTGTTCAGCCAAGTGGGATTCTTTGAGCGACAATCCCAATTTTTGTGATGAGGATTTTGAATTATCAGAAACAACCCCCAGATGATGATATATGCCCATCAGGGACAAGGCATGACGATTTTGAGAGGAATTTAGGTTCAGAAATTATACAGCTCGATGGCTTAATGTCATTGGCGATTTTGACTGAAAATTTATTATTTGTCCCCTTCTGGCTATGAGTTGCACATCTTTCAGAATTTAATCCTGTATGTTTCTAACATTTTGACTGTGATTTCAAGGATTTGGCGCCATTGGCTTTATAGAGTCCATCCAGCTTGTGGGGATGAAGGTTTCCAATGATTTCAGCACAGATTTCCTCAATTCATCAAATTAACTCTTTGGAGGTAAGCGGGGGACTGGGGTAGATCTTCAGAGGGAGCGCTGTTACCCAACGCTCATCTAACACATGGGTGATGTCGCCCTGTGTGACAAGGGGTACAGCTGCCCTCTTTGGACCTTTTTTATGAAATGGGAAAATCACCTGATCCACACAGAGGGGACTTTCCATGGACTTACACACAGTATGGCCAACGGTGATTCCAGCATGATGGTCCCAGATGATTTCCAGGCAAAGTGGTCTGGCGGGAACTCATAGGCGTCCCTGAAATCACACCATCTCATCCTTAATGTAGTAACCCCTGGTAATATCCTCCTAATTTTAGTCACTCTTGGCGAGGACCATAGTACACTCTGCCTACAAGGGCTGTGAAAGAAACACTTTTCTGAACATACCATATTTCTCTACGTTTTCCAGAGGATCAAGCGCTGATACATGTGCCATGGGGGAGGGATGTTGGGATGTAATCTTACCTGGCGGGATCATTAGGTGGGTATTGTGTACCTCTACCTCCTTAGGATCTGGAGCTAACGCAAGGTTTTAACTCAACGCATCCACCAAACCATTCTCCTTGCCTTTGTAAACTCATAAGAGGATACAAATTGGGCCAGGATTTCATGCTAGTGGGTTTGCCGTGGGGTTAGGCATGTTGTGTGCAGTAGTAAAAAGGTAAGGTGATCAGTACACACATGGAATGGTAGGGATGATCCATGCAAAAGATGACGCCAATAGGTTAGTGTTCAAAACTACCACCAATAACTCTTTGTCATAAACGGCGTAGTTTAACTCTGGTAAGGCCATTTTCCTAAAAAAATATCCCACCAGATGCTCTATTCTTTCTTTGCCCACTTGTAACAAGGCAGCCACTCTAGCGATGTTGGAGACATCATTAGCCAAAATAAACTCCTTTTTGGGATCTACGTGGCGAAGGATGAGCATAGAAAAATATGGTGCACTTTATCGCTTGGAAGGCATCCTGCAAAACAGGGGACCACTGGATCGTTTTTGTCCTACGTGCTTTATAAAAGGGCGCCACCACCTCTGAAATATTTGGCATGAATTTCTTAAGAAACTTACAAGTCCCCTAAAAAACTCCTTAATTATTTGACTGAAGTTGGGTGGGCCACTCATAAATCGCCTTCTCCTTGTCTGGAGTTATCATGTGGGCTTGGTCAAACATGACGTTACCCATGAAGTGACCTGGGACTTGAAGAACTTACAATTAATGATTTTCAGCTTAAGGTTGGCTGCCCTTAAAATCTCCACCACTTGCCGCAGGTGTATTGCATGGGACTCTTGATCAGGGTAATACACCAGAATATCTTCCATGTAGGACACCGCGTATACATTAGCAGGTCCCTCAAGGCCTTATCCATGTGACGTTGGAAAATAGCAGTAACATTTTTAAGCCCAAAGGGTATGATCAAAAACTGAAAAATCCCCTTTCTAGTTCTGACCACATTGATCCACTCTGAACTTCTTTATAAGAATCTGATTGAAGCATTTAAGCAATCCAGTTTGGAGAAGACTCTAGCCTTCTTCACATAGTGAAAAATATGTGAGTCCTCTGGGATGGGATGCAAATCTGGTACTGTGATGTTGTTGAGGTTCCCATAATCTATTCATAGGCGTAAAGTACCATTGGCTTTCTCCAAAAAGAGAAGTGGGGAGCATACCGGAGAGATGCACTGAAATATTGCCCTTTGCTAAATGCTCCTTAACCCAAACATCTAAGCCTGCTTACTACCTTACAGCTAAAAAGGAAAATGGGAGAAGATATACGCACCAGATCAACAGTGAGTTTGTCTTTGCAATCAAACTCTGAATGAGATGGTAGTACATTTGCTGAAGCTGCATCAAATGAAGATTTCAGCCCTTCTAATAAAGCGGTAAGTGTACCTCCAAAGAGGGATTCAGTAGTGGAGCGATACTGAGCGTGTGGACCTTGGGCCATTTGGGGAAAATCGACCTGAGAGTTAGCTTCAGAAAAGGAAACGACTAATTTTTGGCCATTTTTCAATGCTAATTACAAGGTATTGTATTTTAAGTTGGTTTTGACGTCAAACCTTCGTCACCACTATACTTCCAAATTAATGGGATACAAGAGAAGTTTGAGTGCTTGTGAGAGGTCAATCAAATGATATTTGCCAACTTGCTAATCCACTAACCACAGAGACTTAAGCGTTGAGATACTTTGGGAAACCCTTCCCCTGATCATACTACTTATCAAGTAACTCAGATCAAGGTAGTCATCTAGGTCTTGGTTCTTAAAATTCTCAGAGGCTCCAGTATCCACCAAAATAGTTTGGCTGATTTCTCCTAAAGTGGATAAAAGTGTAGCAGTCAACAGAAGATATACAAAATGGTCTTTAATTATAGCAGACAACGCCAACACTTCACCATAAAAATCTTCTTTAGGCATAAGCATGCCTCCAGGGTATGTTTCCGCATCATAGAATGTAGAGTGATAGTTGGTCACTCTTACTACTGAGGTCACATATCCCACCATATCTTCATCAATTGCATAAACATTTTTAGATTGAAGAAGTGAATCTTTTTCACCTACTGTGCTCTGAGGATCATGGTACTGGTTAAGCGCGGTTTCTCTGGGGTGATTTGGTATACTGAAATGGGTTCCATATCAGAGCCATAAGAGTAAATATTGCGCTCGTTTTTATATAAGAAAACATTGTTATAAAACGCGTTTTGACCTGTGAAAGACCCCATACCCATTTTGGTGACGAGTTGTGCATCGTTATCCAAGGCCATCACCACCAGGCCCTTGGTGATGATCCCACCTGCACCATCTGAATGCGGTGCCAAAAAATCATTTTTTTATTAATAATGGTTTTGTTAATTTTGGGGAACGTTGGGTAATCACGACCCTCAGATTGTGAAACGTCCAAATCCACAAGGTACAAACAAGAAGGTTGGGTACTTCCCAGTTGGAGGTAGCAAGGATAACGCCAAAATTCTCCAACCATTGTCAAAATGATAAAATGATGGTGAGCCCCTCCACGGCTGTGAACAACAGCTGATAACCCAATTCAGACCTCGCAAAAATCCTACACAGATAATTCTGGTTCGCGTGAAAAATTAGTTGGTCATCTAATATCAGGAGAGTGTCTATAGCTCTTCAGTTCACAGCAAGGTGGTTCACAGGGCACAGACACAACGCCAGGGAACTAGTCATCATTAATATGGGTAGCATATCCCCACAGAGGGTGCTGTCACTAAAACAACTTAGGCTAAGGGTTTTCAACTTGGTACATATTAATAAATATTGAACAAACAACAAGACTTAGGTGGACCCCAAAGAGGAGTCCATATCCAAGCGGTGATCTGGGATTGAGGGCTTGGATGCCTTGGTCTGGAGGAGACCAGGGCTCAATGGTGCCCCAGATGCAATCATTAATTTATTGCTAATAAAATGGCTGATGTTGTTAAGAACCTTCCCAGAGAGGTCTGCGCATAGGTTCTCCCAAGTTAACATATAAAAACGTAAACTAAAGGAATTTTTATTAATAGGAAGATGACCAACGAGGAAAGTAGGTCTCAAGAACCATACTTTAAACAAAAAAATAGTCATCAAATGGGGAAAATGGTTCCAAGCCTAAATGAAACAATCGGCACAACCCACAATTGGACAGGGTAATGTAGCTTGAGATATAACGAACTCTAGTGATTGATTGTAAGAAAAGCCATCCCGATTTAACAATGGTAAAAATTGAACAGGAAATAAACCCCCATTCTCTGAGCACCTGAACCAAACTGTCATTGATTAAAAGGTAACTCGTCCGTTTTAATGACACTTCCATGACACATGGCTGGGCAACTCACATTTCCCCTGAACTCCCCTGGGCATATCTGGCCTGCACCCAGCGTTGGTCCAAGGTGTACCTTAAGTCAGGGAGGTCCTGTAGCTTGACCTTTTTTGACTCTTGACACCCAGCTTTGTCTTGGCAGTTGGTCCCCTCAGTAAAGTCATGTAAACATGACATGAGAGTCAGAAGCTGCATGCAGGAAGTATTTGTAGATTGATCAAATAGCCATGTCATATGCAAAGGGTTGAAGATAATGGTAGCAAACATGTAGGGATTTCAAAAAATATCAAGTCTAGTACTGATTGTTTATTTCATGAGTAGGTTTGAAGGAGTGCACAGACCCTGGTCCAGATTGGGGTGATATCTGGACAGGTGAAAAAGAGATGGATATAGGATTTAATAAGCTTGGCACATTGAGGAGAAGTCTGTGTTAGAAGGTTGGTCCAGTTTTATCAACTGACCTGTATGATCAGTGCATGTTCTGCCACAAGTCGTCAGACACTTTGGATGATAGGACGTTTGATAAACGTCCTTCCAAGTCCTGCTAGGTTGATTTTTATATGGGGAGGAGTTTAAGGAGTCAAGGTAGGATTACAGTCTGTCCAGTGGGTTGAGCCAGGTCATGATGACTTTCTCATTGTCAACAAGGATGTGGCAATGGGAGCTGAGTCAAGGACCGTCCATTATATATGAGACGGCATGTTAAACTTGTGCCTCTTCTCGCTTAAGGGCCAGGAAAGCCTGGTTCCAATATATACTCATTGAGGGGTTCAAAGGATACCTAATGTTATTGGTTATCTACTCTCTGAAGGAGGTCAACGATGCTCTTAGAAGTCCCAAAGATGCATACACTTCTTATTAGAGAACGGATGTAAAATGGAGCATTGAGAACATGTCCCAGAAAACAATCAGTGTAGGAAATTGAATTATTTAGAGCTGGCTGTGTTCAAATGTCCAGAAGTCCCATACCTTACACAACAGGGATGGGCAATAGTGGTGTCAAGAAGTTGATATGGATGGACAATACGCTACACATACTGGCATATTGGAGTGTAAATTGATACAAGCCTCAAGATTGACGGAAAAGGTATATGTAAATTGCTTGAAGTGTCGACTATTCTGCGAATTGAGGAAAATTTTGCTGAGATTTTGAGATAAGTGTGAACTCCTAGAAAAGGGAAAACGAATAGGAGACTACCAAGATGAGGATGCATCTGGCTTGGGGAACTGAGATTTAAAGAGTTGAATAGAGGATTGAGCAGGAGGTCTTTTTCTGTTAGTAGGTTGTTGCAGATAAGTCTGCAATTATTAGAAGATTAATAAAGGTCGATAGGGGCGATTGCTCCATATAAAATTTATTGGGTTTAATTAGAGTCAGCGATCCTTATATTGTCTGATTTAGTTGCTCAGTGGCTAATACCCTATGTAAACTGACTTGGCGGAATCAAGCTTTTACGCCAAGAATTAACAGTGGTGCTCACTACAGGGGGGCACTGGTCAACTGTAGTTCATCGACGCTAGGGTAAAATGGTGAGCCCTCATTCATTATGGCACAACTTGATTGTATTCTGTGCGCAATATGCTGAGGAAGCGCGGGAAGCACCTAACAACAAACAAGTACTATTTACAGTAACTGAACCAGGTGATGAAGATGTTTTGGTCAATTTGCAATTAGAAAACTGCTCTGAGTTGACGGCTGACCATCAAGGTCACTCCACGAATGTGACCCCTCAGCAGCTGCGTAACATTATGGAATGGCTTTTGCAAGGGTATTGACTCTATGAAGATGAGGTGGGGGAGCATGCCTTAAGTTTATTTACATTCAACGAGACCAAGAAAACTGCTACGCCTTGAATATGTCTTATCTGGACATGACTACAATATGGTTGTCTCGTTGACTTAGTACCCACGGAATTGAGTAGTATCTAGTTAATTATGTGCAACTGTCTATTTGTCAACTACTGCGTGTGATGGCTCGCCACAATATAGAGATTGGAGATGTAATGTGGTTCGTTCAATACCAACATAATGATACCCGCCTCCTGCTTGACCACCATGATTGCTCTTTTTTGGAAGTACAGGGGGCGCTGGTACAGGTGGACCACCGTGTTGAGGATGTCTGCCATTGGTTGGACGTCTTTCTGCCACAGTTGAATCTTGAGTTATCTTGGGTGATAGGAGAGCTATTGGATTGTCATGGACTGTTGGTGGAATAGATTCAGGATATAACACCATTGGGAAGCAATACTGAGCGCTTTATGATGGACCTAGCAGAATGGGCGGAAGTGCTTGAAGCTACAATAGCTCAGATTAGGGAAGGGATAACACTGGTGGAATGGTGAGTGATGGATCATGTTGGTTCCATAGCCACTGGATTTAGTCAATTTTGCATCAAGTGGTGTAATCAGCAGACAATGGATAACGCGCTCATCCTTTAGTCATCGTCCCCCAAATATCTCTAGCTAATACGTTGGGTTACACAATTGGAAATCGTTAGCCAGGATGAATGCAGTTGAGCCATTCCTCTTCTGATCAGTGAGACGAGAGAGTATGCAGACATGCAAGTACAAATTGATACCGTTGACAGGACAATGAGGAATTAGTGCGAGAACAAGTTGCCTGCATTAACCATATAAATGACACTAATTGACAAGCGGGTAACATTAGCAGGCAGCATGAAATAATGAAGAACACAGTGGAGGATTTCCTCTCACGACTACAGGCAGTGGAGCGGAAACTGGACGCTGAGTGAGAATTCCATAAGGAGTTGCAACACAAATATGAGACGCTGCAACAGGAATTTCAGGATGAATGATGTAGATCTATTTGGTTAAAATGGAACAGCTAATTAACAAAAATTTTGCTGAGCACACTGGAGCTTGGGGAAGTGGTGCAGTTAGTAATGATTTGGGGGAAGAATGCTATGGATCAGCTAACTAGTATCCCTCAGGAGTTGTGGTGTACCTTCAAAGTGACACTACTTCTTTTGAGTCCATTTTGGCGAATTTGATTTTGTCTGCCCATTCATATGATAGTTCACAAGGGGGTGGAAACCCCTAATCACTCAGGATCCAATTCGACTGATCCTGAAGCTGGAGCCCAGAGCAAGGTGAAGCTGTTCAAATTGAGAAATTACCTCCTTTATTCATGACAAGAATCTGCACAGCTACTTTAAGCGGTTCAAATTTGCTATGAAAGGATTCTGATCGGCGGAAGGCAAAGCTGTTGCTGTCCGCTTTGGACGTGGAAAGCACTGATCAAGTTACCTACTACCTTCCAAATAGCTTTGTATCTTACAAAGAAGTGAAAATGACTGTTCTACGGCTGTTTGGGGGTGCATCCAAGATGGCCCAACAAAAGGCTGACTTCCTGACTATACAATTCTAACAAAATGAGTTCTTGCTAGAATTTGATGAATGATTCTCAATGGAAGCACATGTTTTACTTGGAGCCAACATTTTATCTGCTGAAGATGTCAGTATAGCGAATGACGGCAGCCATCAAACCATACTGGGAATTACATAATGCTATGTCTCATTTTTGGACAAAGACGCAGGACTTATTTATATAATGAACACCTTATGTTGACTCTCCTCCATGATCGGCGCTCCTAATGTAGCCCAAAAGACCCCTGCTATCACCGCAGCATACCCTTTGGGATATAGGCTGCAGCGACCGAGCTATCAACTGCTGGAACATGTTCATCCATTATATAGATCAGTGGATTCTTTTCAGCCTACGTATGCTTTGCTGGTTCATCCAATACCTTGGAATAATGTTGTTAATATTTGAACTGGTCCTCCCACTGCAAATTATATATGTGAGCCCTTTATGAAAACTTGCTTCCATTGTGGACGAAGAGGGCATTATGTGGGTAATTGTCTAGCAAACCTCAGGTGTATGC
>JAKSZP010013521.1:0-88112 GCA_022478985.1 Massospora cicadina
ACATCTGCGGTCCCAGCCATGAGTGCCACTTGTTGAATTTGGGTGTCTGCTTCAGAGGGCTGGTTCTTCTTTGAGGGTGGGATGTGGTTTCGAGTATCTATTGTGTGAGGACAATAGACAGGATGGTGAATTTAAATTTATGATATGGTTTTTTGGTAATACTTCAATTGTATACCCGGTCATTTCACTTGGACAATGGCATGCTGCCCTGATTCTACTGAACCCAAGTGAAAATTGACTTTAATATAAAATAAAGTAATAATGCAAAAAGTTTATAAGATAAATTATAAACTTAATCCAGAAGTTAAAGGATGATTTTATTAGTGTAAATGCAAGGGTTAATTAAAAGGTTTGATGTTAATCACATCTTACCCATGACGCCTTACTTTCAGTGACCCTTGGTCACATAAAAAGTTTGTAATGACATCTACAAATAATTTGACTCAGGGCATCATACTCAGCCTCAGAGTCGGAGTAAACACCATCATCATCCTTGAGATGGCGTTTCATCATACCTTCAATATAGCTGAACCAATTCACTCTCATGTGAAATCGGCAGCACATACCAAGGCGATTCATATCACTAATTAGTAATTAATTCAATTGAAAACTTGACTGACATTAAAAACTAATTTTGACATAGACCAACAAAGCCCACATGCTTGAGTCATTAAGTCAAAACTTAATCTAAGTCCGACCTAACCAGCAAAGCCCTCAAGTCCATGTCATCATATCAAATATAATTAAGTGAAATCGCTAAGCCGCGGATTTTAAGCTTTGCATAAGCTTAAAATACCTGGTCCATAATTGCTGATATCTGATATGATCCATAAAAAGTTTTTAAACAGCTAACCTTATTATGTCACTATCAAATATCTGACAATTAGGTCCAGTCAATTACTCAACAGTAGTCATTAATGAGATTTTAGTGCTTCACTGAGGTAAGATCTTTCCTAAAGATGACTAATATTGCTGATTATTATTGTACTTGTGTTGGTCAGATCTGATAATGTTCTTATTATATGAGATCAACCTTCTTATGGGATGTTTTGCCCTTTTGGATTGCTTAGCCTCATCATTCAGAGGAGGCCGATAACTCCAAAGGGTTGATTGTTGGTTTATCTAAGAATTGGATATCTCTGACAGGGTTTTTACGATCTCATTAGAATGAGACACTGAATCTCAATTTTGATTATTTTTGGTCATCACAGTTAAATCCCCAACAATGCCCCCCTCAAGATCTTGCCTAGGGGCACAAACTTATTAAGAAACCTACTATGAACTCTATTTATAACAGTACCAGTATCAATAGCTGCAATGGAGTATTCAATACCCCAATGATAAATAATACAATAAGCACCAGCCTATAAGGTATCAAGTTTTTGAATCCGTCTCCAGGTCTATGATAATAGAAGAGTATAAGATCCCCAATTTGATATTCAGGTAACGTAGGTCGACTAGCCTTGGTTCTAGTTCCCTCTTTTAAGGTTGTAGCAGCAAGAGAACTCGAGGCTAAGGTTTGTACTCAGATGATTTCATAAGCTAGTATTCTCGTAGCTAAATCAGTAGTTTGCAGGGTTGCAGCATCAATTATAGGTTTTACACTTGAGTATAATAGGATCCTGACCGTAAAGAGCCTTGAAGGGAGACATTTCGATTATACAATGGTAGCTAACCCTATAGGCTAACATTGCACTAGGTAAGTAGAGATTCCATACACTAGAATTGGTAAAGGCAATCTTCTAAAGAATGGCTATAAGGGTACCATTTGCTTGTTTGACTGCACCATTAGTAGAAGGATGGGAGGGGTCAAAAAACGCAAAATAGGTACCCATTAATTTAGTAAGCTCAGTTATCATCTGAGAAACAAAGTTGGTCCCATTATCAGATAATAGAATTTTTGTGCTACCATGCCAAATGAAAACTTGTTTATAAAGTAAGGACGTAGTAGCCTTAGCGGTGACAGTGAAAACAGCGACAGCTTGAATCCATTTAGTAAAATGGTCGATAGATAATAAAATATAAAGATGTCCATTTGTAGCAGTAAAAAGAGGGCCCACCACATTGATACTAATAGTAGAAAAAGGTTCTGAAGGTCCCACAATTTTTGTTGGTAAATCAGATTTCCACCACGCTGATGTTGGCAAGTTAGACATGTCTCCAAGACATCTGCACAGTTTCCAGCATGTTATCTCAGTAACAATGATTTTTAAACCACTGTAAAGTCTTAGCAACAGCTCCATGCCCTACAGTTTGATGAGTCCCCATAATAGTATCAGTCCTTGCAGAGATTCAAAAAAAGGCAATCATTTAGATCCCTCCTTCTTATATAAAGAACCTTTTTTAAACTTGAATATCTTTGGTTAAGGATTAAAGCTTTGCTATAATGTCTTTAGATTCACAATATCAGAGTTCAGGTCTGCCATTCTTTTTGAAAACGACTCTCCTCAGCAGTGAATAACTTTAGTATAGGTAATCAAGAAATTCCATCAGCATTTTGGCGTATAGCTCCAGTGCAATGTTGAATTGTAAAGTAATAATTCTGGAGCTTTAACGCCCATCAATATATGCGTCCATCAGGATCCTTCATTTGTTGTAACCATTTAAAGGAAGCGTGATCCATGATGATAGTGAAATGTTTGCCATAGAGTTAAGGGTGAAAATGCTTGATGGCTGATAGGACTGCAAAGCATTCCCTCTCGGTAATGCTATAATTGCGTTCTGCCTTGGAAACAGGTTAACTATAATAAGAGATGGGATGATCAACCAGGTTGGAATCATGCTGAGCCAGAATAGCCATAATAGCAACATAACTGGCATCAGTAAATAAGATAAAGGGTTTTAAAAATTAGGATGAGCTAAAATTGGGGCATTAACTAAAGCTTGGCGCAAAAAAGAAAGCTTGCTGCTGCAATTCTGTCATAAGAAAGGAACTTCCTTGTGCAATAAATAAACTAAAGACTCCACAATCTCATCAAAAAGGGTATGAACTGTCAGTAATAATCAACCATCCCTAAAAACACTTGAATATCACACAAGCTTTTAGGCACAGTCATGACTGAAATAGATTGTATCTTATCAGTTAAGGGTAAAATCTTATTGCAATTAGCTTTATGACCTAATAATTCCATCTCAGTTTTGAAAAAAGCACACTTAGATAGCTTTAGCTAAAGCGATGCCTGGTGATTCCAACCAAATACTTCTTTTAAATGAGCCAAATGCTCATTAAAAGTGAGAGAGAAAACAGTAACATCGTCTAATTAAACCAAAAACACAGGAAAGTTTCAAATCCTCAAATAAGCCATACATGGGTCTTTGAAAAGTAGCAGGGGCATTACAAAGCCCCTGCGGCATATGAGTAGGCTCAAATAACCCCTCACTAGAGATTAAAACACATTTTTGACGGTCTTCCAGAGCCAGGTCAATTTGCCAATAGCCAATATCAAAGTCCATGGCTGAGAAGAATTGTGACCCAGACAATAGTCTTAAGGAATCATCAATGCAAGGTAGAGAATAAGAATTCTTTTGGGTAGCAACATTAAGCCAATGATAGTCCATAACCACTCTATGACCCCCATCTTTTTTCCAAATGAGTAGTAGAGGGGAAGCCTATGGACTATTAGAAGGCGTTAGTAGCCCCTCATTTAGGAGTTGTTTCAATTCCACTGAGACCTGAGCCTCCTCAACTTTAAATTTGCGATAAGGGCAAGTTTGAATAGGTGGAGTATCCCTGATTTTCACCTGATGCTACACATCATTCATTAGCCCAAAATCTCCAGAACCCTCGGCAAATACATCCGCATATTCTTCAATCATAGCATCAGCTTCATGCTGTTGTTCTGGAGTGAGTGAATCTCCAAATTTGACATCAATTCTAGCACATATAAGTGGTTCTTACAACCCAAAATTACATAAATCCCCACATACTGAGATGAATAATTTTTCATTCACAAGAGTAGACCGCACATAAGCACTAGTGTTTTTTCATTCAATCACATAGGTTGAGAGGTGAGATTAGCTAGTAAGGCTAGAACAGTCACATCATAAGCGGGATCAAGGATAACATGGCAGGTTAAGGCCTCCAAATGAGCGGGATTTCTTTTACCAGAAATCTCTAATACATGATCAGCTGGCACGAATATTTGGACTCCAGTATCAATTATATCTTGAGTTTTTGGAGGAAATAATCTAATTGTTAGAGTTTAAAGCATTCCTTCAAAGGCACAAGCTGAAGGAGGCGGAAGAATAGTATTAGGTCCTAAAATTTGTTACTTAAGATGAGAGATAGAAGTTGTATATTCCAATAAGAAAACGCGTCGTTTGAGTTTGCCTTTGCTATTGGGGACATCTTGTAAAATTAAAGGTACTTGGTATCCAAATAAAGAAAGATTATTGTCCTTAAGACCAATTATCGCATCAAAATCAACGAGAAATTTGGTTCCCAAAAGCAAGTCATAGCAGATATTGTCCAACACTACTGAAGGGGCCAAAATAACCATGTTTCCAAAGTGGATTGGGAGGGAAGAATAGGCTTCTATGGATTTAGTGTATGAAGGACCAACAGTTCCATAGCCTTGAGAATGATTTAATCCTGGCGCCACATTGATTTTTTATAAGCCTGGACGAGATCACATTTATGGGCGATCCTGTGTCAATGATAGCTAAAAACTTCACTTTGTGCACAATGACTTCCACCCGAGTCACATCAGAGCCAAAGTGCAGGATTGAAAATATTGAGGGACTAAACAGTTAAATTGCAATAGAAGAAGAAACAGAAGTGTAAAAAGAAATAGTATCTTTGTTGGCTAATTCATCAGGTATACCAAGTTCACCAGGAGCGGATTAGCAAAACAGTCTTTAGGAGTGTTAAAAGATTGCAATTGAGGTACAGGAGGTAAGTCAGCACAGTCAATACGTTGAGGCGATGGACACTGCCGGCCTTATTAACGAAGAAAACCCCCAACTATATATCCTTATGCCCCATGTCGCTGATGCTCCCACCTCAATGCTGTCCGCCATGCTCTGCCAGCTAAAGCAGGCGCCAGACAAAGTTTTCCCCAAAGCCTCCTCGCCATCTGATATGGCTTCCTAGGCTGATAATCCCAGGGGCCATATTAGGAATTTTTTAATTTACAATATCCCTTTGTTTGGCCCATATGCAAATTAAGATGTATGACGGCTCTCCCATTTGGGTTTGGCACCACTAATACTAAAAAAAGAGGTAGGTCAGCACATGGAGCCTCATGTCCTATGCTGACTCCTCTTTTTTCAACTCTTAATCTTGTTTCTTCCAATATTGAGTTTCCATATGACCCACTAGACCGCAATAGCTTCCTGGCGCCATCTTCAATTTAGGTTTGGTCTAGGCGGCATCAAATGGATATAAGAATGAGGGTTACTAGCGGAGGTCAGGTGTATCACACCATAATGAATCTCCATCAACGCCTCTTTGAAGTCGAGAATAGATCTAAAAATTCTTTTAAGAGATTTTAAATGTAGTAAAAACTGAGTACTAGAAGCAAATGCACTCATCACAGTTGAAATGTCATCATCTATGGTAATATGATCACACATAGCAAGAGTTGGGGCCTCATGATAAAATCTCTTAGCAAAATCTTGGATTGATTCTCCTCACTTGATTTAGATGCTCTCTTAAAGGATTGCTTTTGGTTAGATAAGATTTGATCACTCCTTAATTCCTTAATAAGGGCGGTTTTCACTTGAGCCCAAATATTGTAAACCTTAAGGTGAGGAACCATGATTTCTTAATTTAACCAGCTTAGACTGAAGTAATGTGCCAAACTTTCTGTTGATCCGTCGCCCCATCCATTTCTCGCTCATAGACAAATAGAAAAGAATGGATGCTACCTTCACCCGGCTCAAACTTATCTTTAAAGGTAGGTTTGAAAGTGGTGGTTTATTGATCAAGACATGTATGCCCAATACCATGACCAGGTCAGCTTTGGAGGGTTTAGACTCAGGGATATGGCTTGAGTGGTAATTCAGTAAATTTGTTGCTTTAAATGGTTGATGTCATCCTGTAAATTTTGAACCCATTGTGTAAGATGGTCATATGCAGGCGTTTGATTTAAGCTAGAAATTGCAGCGAGCATCTCTTCTTGCTTATTCTTGAGTACTCCATATTTAGCAGTTAACCAATCAATGGAAGCTGTTAACAATGCAAACTGGGTTTCTTGCGTAGTTTGGTTAGAATCTAATAGATGATGAGCATTATCAACGCCATCTATTAAGTTAGTTAGAGAATAAACCAGGTCAGTTGGAAGGCCTTCTAGAGATAAAAAACATCCTTGAGATATAGCTCGGATTTGGGTTCCTAACGCCTGCACTCTTGAAACTAGTAGACTCAAAGGTTCAGAATTGTTAACTGAAAGCGTTGAACCATGGGGACCAGGAGGTCTGGGGGTCCTTGCAAACCATCATGACCTGCAGGCCCAGGTGGGCCTTGTTGACCTGCAGGGCCTTGAGACCTCGTTCACCAGGGGGTCCCAGGGTCACTGAAGGAGAACTAGGTGGTCCCAGAGGTCCAGGAGGACCAGCAGGACTAAGTCCACCTTCTCTAATAGTTTCCACAATTTTGGACAAGTTGTTGAAGTAGCCTGTCGAGTTCAACAAAACGTTCCTCATGTAGGGCCCACAGTTTCCCCAGTTGTTTAGTAATCTCATCTTCAAGGGTAGTAATTCAGTGTTGAATAAGATTAATGACATCACTTAACTGTTGAGATACTTCTTGGCCGATGTAACCCACAACTCCATTGTCAACTCTTACCAGATGGTTATGGATAGCATTGATTTCCCTTCTATTATTGATTATGGTTTCCCAATTATCCCAACTAAAGTTAGAAGCTGTCTCATAGAAAGAGGATAACTGCGAATAAAATTGTTGCGCCAGGGTCAACTGGCATTGGATATTGAGATGATGCAACTTTAAAATCTGGATCAAGTGATGAATGGCGGGATGTACGTAATGCAGAGGTACTGCTCTATTATAGCCAAGCCAACTTTGGTTAATTGTAAAACCAATCTGCTGTATAATTCAATCATATTAGCTGCAACCTTAGATGCTCATTCTCAGTTAGGACAGGCACCAAGCTGGATAGCGCCCCTTCTTAAGCCTTTGACCGTTTCTTCTACATCTTCAGATTTTTTTGATAATTATCTAGGTCAGGGCCCTCAGTGGCCAAGTCCATAGAAAATCAAAATTGAAGATTATGGATATTAGCAGATGGCATCTCATGACTTTTATAGCATACCTATAGGGTGATACTCATTGATTCTTGGAAGAGAAACTTTCTTTGTTAGACATATTCATCGTCGTGAAAGTATGTTTTTACCATGAAGCCTCAGAAGTAGACCTGGCAGAAAGCACCAGTATTGGAATTGCATTAGAAATTTCAGTATTCAGGCGCTATATCGGCTACAAAATTATTAGTTCTGTGGCTCTATCAAAGATAGAATTAAGTGAAACGAAGTTATTAGTTCCATTGCTTTAATAGATTTCAATCAAGAATACAGAATTTTGTTATAATTTGACCAAAATTGAGCTATGAGAGACAAAAATAGTGGTATTTTATTAAATAGAAACGAGGGATATTTTATAGGGGTAGATTGAGTAGTTCTTTGTGAGAATTTTCGTGCTTCAACTGAGGAAATCTTCCTTATAGATGACTGATATTGCTGATTATTGTTACTATACTTGTGATAGTCAGATCTGATAAGGTTCTTATTAGATGAGATCGAACTTCTTGTGGGATATTTTGCCCCTTCATATTGCTTAGCCTCATCCTTCAGAGGAGACTGATAACTCTGAAGGGTTGATTGTTGATCTATTCAAGAATTGGAAATCTCAGAAAGAGCTTTTACACTCTCATTAGCTGATACACAAATCTCGATTTTGATTATTTTCAGTCATCGCAGTTGAATCCCTAACACCATCTATAAGCTGAACCTAATCCTTCAGCTTGTGGTCTTAATGAGGATAGCCATCTTGCTGGTACTCACGCTTTAGCGTCAATCTACCCCCTCAACTTCAACACCCCCTTTGTAATCCCTCACAAAAATGATTCTCTCTGCCCAGCCCATTCTTTATGTGCCTATATTGAAGGTGGGTTAATCAAATTGCTCTTTTTGCTTTTTGTTGGATCATTCAAAGAGGAAGTGTGCTTACCTCAACGCGGGTGTGGGCTACACTCCTCGTCTCTACTTAAAAAAATTTCCCACCTCTGACCCATCAAGATTTTTTTTGGGATTACTCATTCCTCACCATCCCTAAAGCATGAAGGTGGGTCTGTCCTGGTGCAAGCTAATTGATCTCCCACACTTTTGCTCCTTAGCGTTTTGCATCTCCTCAAAAGTCATCCAATTTTATTTAGAAAAATTCTTACTTGTTCGATTCACACACTAAAAACTAATCACTGAAGGCCTGCTAATGCCAGACTAACGTCTATCTGAGTCCCTAAAGTGGGTCAATAAAGGTAATTGTTTTTGAAACATCAGATTTTGCCGGCCCAAAATTAACAAATCTCCTACTGAGCATCACCCCAGTCACCACTTCTGCTTTAAAAAGTTTTCCAATATAAATTATCTCAAATAAACTGGCCACCTAATAAGCATCTGGGCCATTCAATACAATCCTTCAAAAGGCTTTTTATGATAAAATTGAACCCTTGTGCATAAGTATCCCCCACCTATTTTCCTCACCAACTTCCCAAGGGGCCAATTGAAAAGAGAACCTGAATTTTTTTCTCAACATTTTATGATCTGATCCACCAAAGCATTTTTGTTCAACCCTACTGTCCCAAAACTCGCCAAATCACCGAATTTTTCCTGACTTCCTGAAAAAATAGCTCATGCTAAAATCAGCTCCTCAATATGTTAAAGTGATGCACATGGCATGCATATTGCACGAGACCAACATAACTCTCTTCAACCTCAAACCCCATCTTGCATTGCCTCTCTCCCCATCTTTTCAGTATTTTTGAGGTAACTAAAGCTCTCCAATCCAGACAATTGTTTCCCTGACCCCCATTTCACATACTATATGACCGCTTAAGCTTACTGCTACAGTATCATATTGGGATTTTTTTACACCTGCAGTAAAATTAAAGTTATGCTCCCTTACTTAGGTCAAGATCCACTAGAACTTAAATTCTACTAATTGGGCAAGAATATCTTTACCATGTTAATGGTAGGCTAATAACAAGTAAAGCTTAAGTGGCAGGTAGTTCTGAATCTAGAAATTGTATTTATTGGAAAATACATACTACTGACAGGTAAAGTTCTCCTTTAGAACTCTCAGGACTTCCTTGACCACCAGGCCTTTGTTTTCTTAAAAGGAAGGTCTAGATTTCTATGAACAACCTATAGTCAGTATATGCTTTATCAGATTTCTATGATTCCTGGTTTACTAAAATTTTACTCCAGAAACAACTAACTTTTACTGTAATAAAGGTATGGAAGTAAAAAGTACTTTATAAAAAATATGAGGTATTTTTAAGTCAAATTTAGACTTAAAACGATGCCTTCAGTTTTGAAGAATACAATTGAGAGTATATAATGGGGAAACGTTATAATGGGTTTAATCAGGTATAATGGGCATAATGATACCAACCTTATATAAAATCTAGTAAAGGGGCTGTTGGGATTTTGATATGCCCATATTACCCAGCTTAATTAAATATAATACGTATGCTTCCCCACTAGGGGATTCATCCCGCTAGTGAATGCAGGAGTTATTAATGGCCTACTAACTATTGTTTAAATAAATATTCCTAACGAATATTTAGCAATTTATAGAGTCTTGATCTGCCAGATTGTTAATACTTTGTCAGGGATGATTACTAGCAACAATAAAAGTTATTGGGTTGTCAATTATAATTTATCAATAATCTAGTTAAATTGTAAGATTTGATCAGGTTTTGTCTCAGATTGACTAAGGAGTTTATAAGTTGGTAGGCGAATGATGACTACTGTTATAAGCAACTTAAAAGATATTTTTTAGGGATTGAAACCTGCTATTTATAAGTATAAGTCCAATTACCTAAGAAGATTGTTAGCTTAATAAGCGTGACACGCTGAGGTTGACCAAAGGCATTGGGACACTCTCTTTGTTTCAACCCAGAAGAGGTCACATTGAGAGTTAGCAGAGGAATATGACTAAACCAATGAGCATGATCATTGTCTGGAGTGACCCTGGTGGGATAAATACCAATGACTGCCATTTTTAATTAGGGCGGCAACAGAAGAGTTGAGCGCCAAATTCACTTGTAAATTTCCTTGTTTTATTTTCTAAATAAACAGATAAAAACAGCCCAAATACTTTAAAATTTTATACTATTATATTTTATTCTTGAATCTAGAGTTTTGGAAGACCAAAAGAAATCATTTTGTTTATCTTATTGTTATCTCTGCGGACTCTACAATAGGAGAGAGATAACCTCTGAATCTAATTACATCTTAAGTTTCACAGAAGGGGGAAGAAGTCCCTACAAATATTCCAGAAAAATTCAAGATTAGGGCAAGCACAAGGTTGGCGTTGGCCCTAATAGTCATCTTGGCTATAAGAAGCTCAACTATAATAGTAGTATTCATAGTATTACTACCCAAACTAATTTAATATCAACAATTAAAACAACGCACATATAAGGAACATGTGCAATTAATCAAGGGAGCTGAAGCGAGCTACTATCAGGAAAGAGTAAGGTACTCCTGAAATTTAACTTATGGTGATCGCTACAGGGGGTAGTTGAGTTTAAGCCAGATTAATAAGAATATTATATTAACCATGCCTCATAAGAATGAACTACAAAAGCTTTAAAAAGAAATAGAGACTTCAATAAGAACGCTCTCAACTTGGCATCACAGGCTGATTTCACTACATTAAAGGATTGCTTGAAAAAATCCAAGGGAGAGGTCAACCAAGTTGGAAAAGCTCAGTAATGATCTCTATGTTAAGGTTACCTCCTTGAAGCTCAAGGAAGGTGAATTAACAAAAAAAGTATTGTTTTAGAAAGCAAAATGAGAAGAGGATTGAGAATGCTTATGATAGTTTAACAAAATTTTAGCACGCCTGCTGAAGCTATATAGAGGAACTAGAGAATCAAAAGATGTGATTGAACACATATGAAGACGGATGAAGCCAAAAACAACATGCATGTGACACCTGTTGGGAAGATTCAACCACCCAGAAAATAAAACCTGGATCATTTGAAGTTTTTCAAAAATGACCTAAAGCTACTCCTTGGGTCAAGCTTTTCAATGGGCATTTTTCCCCTGCTAATGGATCCACAGATAAATTTCAGAGTACACCTAAATTACACACATCTCACTGGGGCAACGCTCCTGTGTTTTCCCATTTGTTCAAAATGATAATGTTCAGATTTAGTGACCAGCAAAAGGAAGTGGCTATAGTAAACTGTCTGAACACTGATTGTCAAAGCTGTATTACCCCATTTGAAAGGGGACAATTGGACTTATAATGAGGCAAGGAAGCCATTATGATAGAAGTTAGAAGACCCACGCGGATGTCTAAACACAAGCAGTATTTATGAGCATCCAATTCCTAAAGGATGATAAATTAGCAGCTTTTGTGACTGATCTTACATTTAATCAGAGCTTGTCAGGTGCAAAAGTGCTACAAGATATGATGCACGAATTGTGATGCAAGCGGTGCTTTGACCCTACTGTGATTTACATCATACAATGGCTTCAGCGCTAGTGACTCAGATGTCCACATACCAGATGGTGGATCATCTGAAGGTGTTAGGAGCCACTTTTGAAGCCCCTAATTAAGCTTTCAAGGCTGTTTCTTTTAGTAATTAAAATACTTGAATTCACCAAGCTTATCAAAGAGAAACAGAACTTAAGTCATGATGGAAACAAGCCCTAAAGGACAAAAAATGGGCGGAAAAGATGCAGATCCACTGCAATCAATGTGGAAAACTTGTACATTTTGCCAAACAATGTTGGAGCAAGAGACCCAATGATTAGATTTTTCTAGCCCAAGCGAAAGAGAAGGAGATAAGTCAAAAGCCAGGAAAAGGACATGCAGGCTAGACAAGGAACAATCTGGCATCTCAGTCAAAACTGTTCCTCCTAATATATTAGATGATGACATAGATATTTCTGACCTATTTGTAGATGATGAAACACCTGACCCGCTCTATCAGGTTTTTAACTTGACGTGAACGCCATTACCCAAACCAAATTGATGGGGATTGACCTCAAAATTGTGAAAGAAGTGGCTCATCCATACGCTTATTAGATAGCGGACAAGATTAGATTCACCAAGAGCCCAGAGGAATTTCTCAAGACGAGATTAGATGAGGCAAAGATATATCCCTTCAATTGAATGATCATGGAATCTTTCCCTGATTTATATGCGCAAAAAAATTATTACTCTCACATTGGTGAATAATGCCGCTACTCACTCATTATGTAACTTACTACAATACACTGAGTGTACATATGCGGATAATAAAGCTAAATAATTGAGAGTGCGAGCAGTAAAGGACAGTGGAGTTTCCATCAATATTGTTTGATAAAATTGTGAAAAAATTGAAGCTTTGCTGAATCAGAAAACTGAAAGGAATATGAGACGTCTTGACCAGATATTACAAAATCCTGATGAGTTTGCAGTGTGCTGCCACTCTGGTTCAGATTGCCTGTGGAATCAGCTCCTGCATAGTGTTGGCTAATCAGAAATTATGACATACTTATCAGGATGGAATTTCAGAGAAAGTATGATGTTAAGTGTGTTTTTAAGGCAATATCCTGCTAATTTTTTGGCAAAACCTGCCAATTGTATATCAGTGGGAAGGAGAACTGCCACTGACAAAGAAGAGCAATTTTTAAGCTTGATTTACAATGATGGCATTGATTTCATTTAGTATTAATTGGTTAGACGAAAATGGAGGAAAACGCTGAAGGAAATCCTAGAAGATTGTAGGATACCCTTGAGAATGAAAATGGTGAAACTATACCACCAGGAATTCATGTAAATTGTTAACACGGGGTTAATGCTTGAAACCTGGAGCAATTACATGAAGAAGTAGTCAGCCAATGGAGGAAATTGAAATATGAGCCATGGGTAGTGCCAGGTATTATTATGCTGGGACATAAAGAGAAGTGTTACTGGATAATATTGGAGTAAAACTGACTAAAGTAGAGAAAAATTAAGTCATCGCATTTCTGCATCTAATCTCAGCGGCGGAAAGCAGTAAATTACATGACTTTGAAACGTTACCCAAGATGGGATTACATAAGATACTTCCAAAAGCATCAACATTTTGGTCAATCAAGAGCAGCTGGCTAATTTTTTCTGAGAAGCAGCAAGATATGCTCCAATTTTTTTAGTGATATAGGTGATATTTTCACAAGATGACCACGACCTGAGATGCGCAAAAACCGTGATCCTTAAGGTCAATACAGGGAAAATCCGCTGATAAGGATGAGACCTGTCCGCCATTCTGGGTTGCAAAAGCTGTGGTCAGTGGAAAAAGTTGCAAGATAGTAGAGCATGGGCTCTTTATTCTGTCGTTGAGTCCATGGGCAAGTCTGATCCTAATTGTGTAAAGAATAGATCAAATTGAGTAACAATAGATTATCACCAACTACTAAAATCACTAAGAAAGACCCTTAACCACTTCTGATGATTGATGACACGCTCAATAGTTTAGGGACGCCAAGTACTTTTCACCAATGGACTTGATTTCAGGTATTGGCAAATAAATTTTCTGAGGAGTATTAAATAAAATAAGCAATAATTACCGCATAAGGACTGTACCAGATGACCAGAATGCCCCATGGATTATGAAAGTGCAGGCGACATTCCAGAGAAATGAAATTCATCCTCAGTGATTTGAAGTTATCCTGTGTTTTAGTATACTTAGATGATATCAATATATCCAGCATGACTTTTACAGACCATTTGGAGCATCTAAAAGATGCGTCTAAGCGCCTGGTGATGGCAAACTTGATGATCAAGCTGAGAAAATGTCATTTGTTCAATATATAGCTTGAGTACTTTGGTTGGTGATAAACTTCAGTGGGATGTAACCCCAGCCACAGAAGATTACACTATCAAATGGATGTCAATCCCAAAGAGCATTTGAGATATTCAAGTATCTTCTAGGATGGTCGGCTGCTATCTTAAAATTTAAAAGATTTCTCCAGAGATGAGGAGCCATTATTTCATTTTTTGAAGGATCCTAAAAAAGGATTTGTATGGAACGGTGAGGCAATAGAATCATTTAATGAGTAGCGCCAATATCTGATGACCTGTCTTGTCTTAAAATACCAAAATTTAATCAGAGAATCATCATCCAAACTGATACTTCATTGATGGCAATCAATGCCATTTTGAGTCAAGCGCTAACAACAGGGAAGAACATCCAGCGGCCTATATGGGCGGAACACCAACTCATGTGGAAAGAAACTACACCAAGACAGAGTACAAATGTCTTATGGTGATCTATATATGCAAGCAATTCTGAGTGTATATCCATGAGATACACTTTAAAATAGGTGACCAACCACTCATCTTTACGCTGACTCCATAACCTTAAGAAACCAGGGGCAACTAGACAATATACTTTAGAGCTATAAGCCTATGACCTTGAGAAAATACACCAAGCTGGAACAGAACATTAAAATGCTAACAAATTTTGATATTGCCTGCTGCCCAAGTTGTATATCATAAAGCAGATGAATTATTCCAGAGGAAGATTAAAGGCAATATTGGGATGAACCCCAAGAAATTCAAGAAGATTAAAAAAATGAAGAAACACAAAAGTAAAAACAAAAAATTATATCTCATGATTGATATAAAAAGAGTCTCTATTACTAAAGCCATCAGAACAAGCAGAAATATTATTACTGGCACACAAAGTGTTGGCCATAGTGGGCTAATAAAAATCAAGGACATATTCGCCTGTGTTAAAACTGGAATCAATCAAAAAATGATGTCACAGAATACCTGACCTGTTGCGTAGATTGCAAACTACACAAGCCTCATAAGTATATAACAGGACACCAGCTAGTACACCCTGGGTTTTCGTGGCACATAGTGTCAATAGATGTGATGGAACTCTCAAGTGTCAGTACTGGGGGAGTGAAATACATCATTGGGCAATAGACCATCTATTATATGGGTAGAAATGAAAGCTTTGAGAAAAGTGGATGCTACAATAATGGTGAGATTCATCTTAGACCAAGTGGTGTACCATGGATTCCTGCAAGTTTTATATAGAAACAATATAGCCAATTTTACATCCTATGTGATATTAAGGCTGAACGAGCTGATGGGAATCAGAGGAGTGGTATTCATTCCATATTATCCAGAAACAAAATGGAATGGTAGAACAAGTCAACATAAAATTTGTCATGATGATAAGAAAATTGGTCATGGGGAAACTTCTGCCTGGGGAAATTACCTAAGTTTAGGTTACCTTTGCCTACAATATCAGTCATTATGCAGTGACAGGGAAATCGCCGTTTAAAATAATATAGGATGAAGGGCAGAATTACTGCTGAGCTTTTATTCTGCTTTAGAACCAGCAGCAGAGATGTGTACTGATCTGTAACTGAACTAACTGGTAAGTATTTTGATCAAACGCAATTGCAGGCATTGATACCAATTGAAGAAAAGGACTAGAACAAAGAAGATTTACAACAAGAATGAACCAGTGATATAAAAATAACATGTGGTGAATAGTGTATCCTATTTCAACACCTATTTTTTAGAAATACAATAAGCTGTATGCTTTGTGGTTAGGTCCATTCAAGGTGATTGCCAAGTTGGTGACCGATGCCTATCCAATTGTAACATCATGAATGGTCATATAATGAACCAGGTCCATACAGGATATCTCAAGTATTTAAATAGGTGAAAAACTGCAATGTTCCTGAAGGACCACTGAACCTAAAAAAATAGGTTAAGTCTGGTGGGCTGATCAAGTTCCAAGAGGAGACCGCTAAACCATGATATGTGGCTAAGTCTTAAAAAAAGACCTCTGAACCATGATACCTCGTTTAGTTCCAAAAATGAACCTCTGAATAAGAGTTGGTGAAATTATAAGAAGGTCCTCAGAACCTACTTGTAGGTTAATTCTCAATGCAAAAAGGAGAAAAATAGAAGATAAAAATACAAAAAAATGATATAAGGTAAAAAATATTAAAAATATTAAAAATATATAAAAAGATAAAAATCCAAAAATAATAAATTCTGAATTTTTATGTTTCATCATCAAAAATCATCTGGTGGTGTTCCCTTATGTTATCAGTAAGACCAACTCAGGCTATAACTTGGTCTGATGTGAGTGGACCCAAGGCGCTAGAATGAAAAGCATATTGGTAGGATCAGTATGAGTTAAAACTTGATCCACTGAAAAGAGGCTTTTTGGAGTTGAAACCCAACCTGTGGGAATGAAGGGACCAAAAAAGTTGGGGAAGCCGCCTGAGATGATTTTTTAAACAACAAAGTGTTGTACTGTACTGACCTGGGGAAATACAGTTTTATAAACCTTTTATTGGCAAAAACAATTGGCCTAGACTGGCATGGTATGGGGCCGTGGGAACCTCTCTCTGAAGAGGTGGCAGCAAGGAGAACATGTAATAGAAACATGCTAAGAAGAAGGATTACTCAGAGGCGAATCAAGAAAGGAAAGGCGAGGACCAAGATAACTCCAATTAAACCATTCTGGCAGACCCAGTCAGGATTGAAATGGCATATGCTTCTGGAAAGTCCCATCACTGGATAAACTGATTAAGCGGGGGATGCTTTGGGATTTCAATATGCCCACATTACCCAGATTAATTGACTATAATATATATTCTTGTCCACTAGGGGATTTATCCCACTATTGAATGTGGGAGATATTGTTTATGAAAAAACACTAGCAATTATTTAGCAATTCATCAGGTTTTTATCTGCAAGATTGTTAGAATATTGTCAGGGGTGATTCCTAACATTAAATAAGCTATCAGGTCGTTAATTATAATTATAAATATTCTAATTAACTCTTGAGAGTTGATCAGGTTTTGTCTCTGATTGATTAAGGGTTTTATGAGTTACAAGGCGGGTGATGCCGCCTGTGCTAAACAACTTTTAATTTATTTTTTAGGGATTGTAACCTGCTATTTATGGGTTTAAGTCCCATTACATAAGCAACTTGTTAACATAATAAGGGTGAAACACTGAATTTTGTCAAAGGCATTGTGAGACGTTCTTTGTTTCAACCCAGAAGAGGTCACATTGAGAGTTAGCAGAGGAATATGACTAAACCAATGAGCATGATCATTGTCTGGAGTGACCCTGGTGGGATAAATACCAATGACTGCCATTTTTAATTAGGGCGGCAACAGAAGAGTTGAGCGCCAAATTCATTTGTAAATTTCCTTGTTTTTTTTCAAAATAAACAGATAAAAACAGCTCAAATACTTTAGAATTTTAGTTTTATTATATTTTACTATTGAGTCTAGACTTTTGGAGGGATAAGAGATCATTTTGTTTATCTTATTGTTATCTCTGCGGACTCTACAATAGGAGAGAGATAACCTCTGAATCTAATTACATCTTAAGTTTCACAGAAGGGGGAAGAAGTCCCTACAAATATTCCAGAAAAATTCAAGATTAGGGCAAGCACAAGGTTGGCGTTGGCCCTAATAGTCATCTTGACTAAAAGAAGCTCAATTATAGTAGTAGTATTCATAGTATTACTTCCTAATCCAATTTATCACCAACATTGAAGCGACTCACATACAAGGAACCAGTGCAGTTGATCAAGGGAGCTGAAGCGAGCTACTATAAATAAAGAGTGAACAGTTCTCCAAAATTTAACAGGGGTTAAGTGTATTTTTTAATAATTTATGAAGGGCTTTTAGGTAGGAAGGATACTCATCTTAGGCTTTTCTACTAACTAAGTGGCTATCTGATATCTGCTATATGTAATGGGATTCAAGCACTAAAATTTTAATGGGAAATAGATTGGATTGATATCTTTTTAAGGCAATTTTTGAACTTGTTTCGCTCATCCATATTGAAATCATTGATTTTCTAGAGTAATTGATCAACCTAAAAGTCAGAAAGTGACTCATATTTGATTTTTTTTTCCGCAAATCATTATCTTGTAGTTCTGGAATAATCAATTTAATTATCTTATAGATTTTTAACTGATTACTAGGCCCAATATCTATGTGGTCAAGCACTGAGTCAAAAATTAGCAAAATATGAACCTTTACCATTAAAGCATCATATTTGGTTAAATTAAAAAATATAACTACAGAGGTAGAATCTGGACCCTCTACCACTGCCTCTACAAGTTTAATTCTGGTATAGGAACCTTGGGAAGGAGATGACTTTGACTGTGGTGGCATTGTGCACCAATGCCCTGAACCGAGATAGTTAATAGCAAGGCTGTCAATGGAGTTCTTTGCTTATCATACGCCGCACATGGTGGTTTTCTAGGTTTTATATACTTTCCCTTTAATTTGAATCCCCTCATCCTCCATCTGTGCAGTATTGTACCCAGGTCAGCCACCCTAATAAAATTTAAAACTTAAATTATAAATATAAATAACTATAGTATAAAGATTCACTTATACTAAGGTTCACAACAGGAGGCATAAGAAAGGTCTACATAGTGTATGATACAATAAAGTAGGCTATTGAGGCATGACAGTGCTGATGTAGGTTGAATTACAACTTAGCACTTTCATGATATAGGATATCACTAGGGGGAGATGTAATTGAACTTCAAGAAAGACAAAGGAAGAGATAGCATCTTCTTCAATTCTTTGCAACTTTAGTTTTTACTACAAGATCCATGCATATGCTTTAGTTCCCCAAGCATCTCACTCTCCAATTTATTAGAGCAGGAGACTAGGCCAACAATGATATTAACAGTAATATCAGCGCTTGATTTAAAAGCACAAGAGTTTTTGCTTTTTGAAGTATTAGATATGATGCGTTACCATTAAAATAGTTTCCTGAACCCATGGAAAGATCAAGTCTTTAAGCTATATTAGTCAGATGAAGTTTTAAGCTTACATGATTTTCACATTTATGTGAAGGGTTGATAACTTTTAGTCAGCTGTGTTTAAAGTAACAAAAAAACAGTAATTAAGTAAAAATCTACTTTTAGGAGTTTTCAATAAAAAACTAGCTAAATGTCATATGAGGGGGAGGTGTATAGATCAATATAGGTAGTATATCATATGCCGTTACACCTTGTCTTGATATTTAAATGTTATATGAATTTGGCGATGGTTCATTAGCTAACATTAATATGAAAGTTATTGTGCTCAATACAACAGTAAATTTATTTATGATTGCCAAGAGTTTAGCGCAAGCCCTCATTTGAGCTATAAGCATAAGTTATAAGGTGTATGATCCAGCTCTCAGCTTCTTAATCTATAACACAGCAAATATACTCAACAATAAAAGTGATCCTCTTCCAAGCTCGTGATATAGGAAATCTCTGTTACATCCTTTAGTATTGGCTTTACTATATAAAAATATAGTCGCTAAGAATTATTTGTTATAAAAATTGATACTATTTAAAGTGACAGGGGTGAATCAAGATTATGATGAAGGATAATGAATACCAAGTGTGAGGGTGAAATAAGATTAGAAATGTATGAGGTGATGGCACAATCCAAATTCAGAGTTGGAATAAAATAGTTTTCTCTGATACTGGACTAAGAGAAAGAATGACTGCAAAGTTAAAGTGTTCCATTATCTTCCAATAGAGAGCCAATAGAGAGTAAAATATTTTGGGTACAATAAGGTGGCTAATAGCTGACTAAATAATTCAACCTTGAATAAAACCTCAGGCTTAACATCAAGATAATATTAATTCAGTTTAGAATTCTTCTCTATCTCATCAGTAAGTGAAGGATTAGTAGGATTTTTTTAGTTTGGTTTAGTTGTAAATTTGGTGTATTGTCAAAATCGCTCTTTTCTTAAAAAAGTATAGTTTATTGACGATTTTGTGTTTTAAGCTTATAAATCATCATTGATAGATTTAATGTAGGCTAATTATTATATCATAACACACAAAGTTGAGGCTTGACCCAAACTTAAGCAATTCTCAACAGCTCCCCTCAAGCCTTGACCGAGGATAAAGATTTTTTATGGTTAGTTGATCTTGATATTGGCTTAAATTATCGGAGGTAGTTTGGATATAACAACATAAGGAAGTTGGGATTTACATTGGTGGGGAGAGCATAGGGACTGTTGGACAGCCGCATACTCAATGGGTGTGGTGGCTTCATTATATAATGGAAACACGTGATTGGTGGGATAGGGCAATCATGATAAGTTGGCGCTTCCCCTAGCTGGAGTTCCTCATATTCTCAGTCATGGGCTGGTCTAGGCTAAAGGAAATGTGGGCACCATTGTCAATGTAGTGAATGCAATGTAAGGTCTGCATAAACTCTCATTGGTGTGCCAAAAATGGGTCAAAAATAGATATGATTATTCCTAAAAAAACATGACATGCTTTAGAATGATAATAAGACAGGAGCGGAGATCATTTAACCTCATGTGGTAGATGCCCATAAGGTGATGTAGGCGGTCAATATGCTTGAGTTCTCCCTGGCAGTTTTGAGATGTCACAGAGGTTGGCGCACAGTACCAAAAGCACCTTACCATCATTGAGGCTTTATGGTCATATGTGTAGAATAGAGTATTTAAAAGAGCTGGGAGCATGGGGCATGGTATGCGTAATAACATGGCACTTGGGTCACATATGGCTACAAGAATGGGCAACAATATTACGGTCAAAGACCAATCTGGGCATACAAAGGCCCTTTATGGAAGAGCGGGGGCACCTTAGGAGGCGACAAAGTGGAAGTGGAGTTACAAACATTTATCCTAAGGTCACGGAGCTGTGCCTCTACTGAGTTGAATGTATCAAAAAGAATTCAACGTTAGTGAGAATGCAGTTTACAGAAGGTTAGCAGGCCAAAAAGATTGGTTGTTGGAAGCTCTGAGAGATGGTAGCATGTTAGCTAGGCTGATAACGTTCCAATTAAACTTGCCACAGTGATTTTAGTAGATATACCCGTTAAAGTGTGAAGAGTGGAAGTTTTAGAAGGTTTTAGTGGTCAAGTTGCAATTTTAAAACCATGATATTGAATTTTTGTTTTGAGTTTTCACTATTTAAGATCAGCAGAAAATTCTAAGGCATCAATAAAAATAAAATTTTATTAAAGCATTTTAGATAAAATTAGTAAAAAGATGGAAGTTTGTTTATTTTCTCAAATTTTAGTGTTGGAGCAACAAGGAGCTTCAACACAGGGAAACAGAAAGGGTGGTGAGGCATTTGGATTGGATGTTCTGATTATGTCATTGAAACAGCAAAGTGCTTATCTCAATTAAACTGAGTTGGCGCTGAAGCGTTTTGTTTGGTTATTATAGTTAGTTTTTGAGAAAGCGTGGATCTTTGGCATAGGGAAACAGAGAGGGCGCTGATTCATTCAAATTGCAATTCTGATTTCGTCATCATAACAGTGAGGAGTTTTGATGCAAGGGAACAAAGAGGGCATTTGTTGAGATTTTACCCCATATTCCCAGCCTGCTAGGTTACCTGGTATCGCTAGGGGAAAATTCCCTAAGGCGAAGTGAATTGGAAATCAGTTGGCCCAAGTTTCAGAGGAACTACGTTTTTGGGATTTTGAGATATTCACCTGGTTATATTCATTGGGGATCGATCTGAATGAATACCTAAGATCTCATTGGGCAGAGTTGCCAATGAAATAGGGGCATCTGATAGTGATTAACTTTCAGGTGTACCAATTTGGATCAGTTGGGTTTCTTCACAAATTGATTGGGAATATATAGTGAGTTGTGAGGCGAGTGATGCCACCTGCAACTAGCAAATTGATCAGTTAGTGAGTGACCTGCCATAGTGGGTATAAAGTCCCATTACCTAAGCAAGTCGCTAGCCAATTATGGTTGGTTTGCTTGGATTGAAAGGAAAATGTTAGGTACACAATTTCTGACTCTTTCCATTTGAGGTCTTGAGGTTGTCCAACAACAGAATCCTAGCCAGGATGGGGAAGACCATCGCTGCTGAGATGGGGATGGGGGATCAACAACAACGGCTGCCGTTTCATTAAAGAGGTGTCAACCAAGGGTTAGACAGCTAAATCCTCCAATATATAATTCCCTAGGATTTACTATAATAAAAAAACATTACCTACAAAAACATTAGTATTATTATTGATTCAGTGTATAGTTAGACTATTAGCTTCTATTGTGTTGTTCTATCTCAAGGATATTATTGCAGAAGGCAATAATTGGAAGTCTCTCAGAGATAAGAGTAAAGATTCAAGCGGGTATCTAGAGATGAAGGAACCACAATCAGGGATACCTGCTGAGTATGTGTTGGGCCGAGAGAGATTGTCACCATGGTATCTTTATAAAAGATCAGGTGGACAGGGGTATAGGGAACAAATCCCAACAACTACAACTTCAAGAGTATTTAATCAGAAATACTGGCCAAGCATTGGGTTGAATAATAATATAATCTCAACTAAAGATAATAGTCTCCATACTATTATTAATTCATAATACATTTTACACAACACAACAAAGTTCATGAGGAAATCAAACCTATGCAGTAAAAAGGTTACTGGTTTGATGGCTGATAATCAACCTAGAGTAAATTTTTCCAGCACTAATTCACTTAGGTTGGCTGTTTTGTTGAAAAAGTATCAGAGAGCTCTGTGCATAGAAATGGAGTTGGCACTATGGCATTTACTTGACTATTTAACTTTACCATCAAAACAATAAAGAGCATTGCGCAGAGAAACATAGTTGGCATTGAGACATTTGAGTTGGCTGTTTCATTACAAAACAGTGAGGAGAATTGGCGAAGAGAAATAGAGATGGTGCTGAGGCATTTAGGTTGGTTGTTTTGTTGCAAAACAGCAAGGAGCGTTAGTTTATAGAAACGAAAAGGGTACCAAGGCATTCAGATAGAAATGGTCAACAACATCATAGAACGCTTTATATTTTCGCCACACTGGTCAGATTAGTTATTAATTTCTGGAACATAGTCTTCTAGTTGACATTTTTTGAGTTTTGAAAGTCCCAAAGGTCTCCTATTGCAGAAACTATGCGGGATGAAGGCCTGGGGTACTGCTATCCACTGCATAAGGCTGCACGAATTTAAGCACCACCAAATGTGGGCTCGCAACAATTTTGGTGTAACTCACACTACCCATAAACTACATATGCCCGCCCTATTTAAGTACTGGGCAGACCTTCTGCACCAGCCAATACAGGCAATTTACCTATCATCTGCCTTATTGGAGACAAGACCAATGATCCTCAGGTTTAAGGCCCCTGAGGGGGGAGAAGCTGCAGCTCTCTCCTTAGTCACCTGTTCTTTAGTAGAGTCATGCTCTCTGTCCCCGTTTAACAACCAGGAAGCCTTGGAGTCCTTTCAGATCAGTTGCAATTTTTTGCATGACACTTTCATCACCAACTGGCTCATACTGACTGAACTGGCAGCTAGCCAAGATTCAGGACAACTCATTAAGCTGCCAAATTTATTGTAGGCAGGTGCATAAAGCGTAGCCAACCAGGATTTCCCCTCCCTAGCCCTAGGGTCTGCACCCACACAGACCCAGTTTATGGGAAACCGTTTGACAGGCACCATTTTTCAACTCATACTCCCCCATTATTGCCCGTATTCTCCCCTCAGGGAGTAATAGACACCCATGAGAACAGGTTATCACAGTCATCACTACCATCCCCCACTTCTTTCAGGCCACTACAAGGCCTGACTAATGTACCTCACTAGGTTTTGATATCAGCTACTCACCCATGAAACTATGGGCTTTCTCCAGTTGCACCACAAGTATCCCCAGATAACCTTATCTAGCTCCCTAGTTGACATTCTTCATCTTTAATAATCTTTGAGTCAGCCAGTAAAGCCGCTTGAGTTATTAGTAAACCCTCATATTCAGAGAGCTCAAATTAAAGTTCTTCTGACAGATTATAAGGCTGGTAACTTATAGCTTAGAACTGGGCTAGAAAAAGAACTTAGGATTGAAATTTTCTTTCTATTTTCCGTCTGAAACTACACCCCTGTAGTAAGCACCACTTATGTAGCATGAGCATTTCTTCACCATGTGCATAGGTTATAAGTTGGGTGATCCAACTCTCAACTTCTTAATTTATGAAACAGCCAATATATTCAACAATAAAAGTGATCTCTTTTCCAGCTCCTAGTATAGGAAGCTCTTATACTTCCAGCAGTAACAACATTTACTATATAGAAATATAAGGGTAAGAAGTACTTTATTTATAAAATTTGGTACTATTTAATTTACCAGGGGAGAATCAAAAATTGCGATTAGAAATATGTGCATATCACGTGTGAGGGTTGAATTAGATTTAGGATTTAGGAGGTGATGACACAGTTCAGATTCAGAATTAGAGTATATCAGGATTCATCATTGAAGGCTGGACTGAGATCAATGGTGGTAGCATAGTTAACTGGTTTTCATTATCTTATTTTAAAAAGCCAATAAAGAGTAAGTTATAATATTGAAATAAATTGGTTAATTTGGCGTTTAAAGGAGTTAACTTTGAATACAAACTCAGGCTTAACATCAAGATGAACTAAGTAAGTTTGACATTCTTACCTATTTCATTGGCCAGTTGAGCACCAATGAGAAATTTTTCTCAATTTGGTTTGGTTATATATTTGGTTATATTATGGGAAATTTATCAGTTCAAAAACTTTTATTTTCTATGATTTTTGGGCTTTAGGACCAATAAACCTTTAATTGATAAAAAGAATATAAATTGATAGTAAATATCCTGAAAGCCCCAAAGTTGAGACTTCAAAGAAAAAAGAGTAATTCTTAAAAAAGCGCTTTGGCAAATATATCTTAGCGAGATAAAGATATAAGATGAACATAGAGATTCAATATCTCTTTTAAAAAATGCAAAAAAAACACTTTAAGAGCGTGAAAGTAGAATTATCTAACAATGTCACTCCACATATGACAAAAGTTATGTGATTACCATAGAGAGCTCACTATAGGTATTAAATGACTGGTGACAATAAAAGATTAATACTTAAGGGCAATGTAAAGTTTGTCTTAGGTAACTTTAGAAGGCTTTTTATAGTTTTGTGGGAAGTTGTGAAAAGTACGTGGGGTTTTAAAAGCACATAAAGCTGGATGTGTATATAGGATGCAAAATTTTGACTAGTATAAAGAGAACAACCATTAAAAAGCTTAATTTTCAGAGTCTATTTAAAATTAAATAAATAGGAAAAATATATAACTCTTTACTTTAAATGCAACTTTCTAGGAGGATAGCACATGACATTTTTGTGTTTTAACTATATTTTATTGTGGCATAATAGTTTGAAATTTGTGGCAGATATTTTACAACGTTTGAGTTTCAATAATAATAGGGGTTTTAAAATTAATTCATCAAGCCTTTAGGATTTCAGGCCATACTAGGAAAAAGATGATACATATCAGATTAAAAGAATTTTACTACTTCAAAATATAAAAGGTACAAGCAAATTTTGAAATTACTCTAGAGTTGTGTAAGGGTGATGAGGTCTTTTGTATGTATATAAAAATAAAAAAGGACCACAGGATGACTTTACCAACATTTCTCTAGGTATGTAAGACATAAAGGCCAAAGCATGTATAACACAAAACAGTAACATTATATTTATTTATACTCAAGTTACCATAAATGTTTTAATCCCAAAACAAATCAAATTTTTATTGATATTCCAGAGCAAACACTAATAAAGTGAAATTATGTTCTTTGCTTAGTCTAAGGGCTTTTATCTACTATGGAGTTAGCAATAGAAGCTTATTCCATAAATAAAGGGTAAGAAAAATTCATCTAAACAACAATTAAATATTGCATCATTAAGAATTAGTTTATAGAATAATGCATTAGAGTTAAATTTCAAAAAAGATCATATTTCATAAGATTTCGAATAATAAAACCTAATATATGCTATATTGTGATAATTAAGATAGTTTAAATAATCTTCTTAAGCTATATATATGGATTTTAGGGATGAATTTGTTAAAACTGAAAGTCAACAAATATAATTTTATCATTTTAGTAAAAAAATTAAAGAAAAATTAGCAATATATATATATCTCAAATTTATTTTAAGATTTTAATTAATTTTTAAAAATGATTTCTATAGTAAAAGTCTGAAGTGACATATTATACAGGCAAGAAAACCTTCTTTCTGTTTATGACCTTATTTTAACGGACCAAAGCCCATTACATCACTCTAATACTGGTTGGGTTTGGCAAAGCCAACAAAAACAAAACTTGAGATTAGGAATGAGAAGTTTTGTTGATTAAAAAATGGGCTATAAGATCTGGCCAAAAAACAGGTAGGATTCTTATATAGAGTTCCCTTAGAATTTGTGAGATTCTTATATATTAAATGTTGGCAAAATGTGATGCATTATGGAGGAAACAGGATTAAGGTCAGCGGAAATTCTGGCGCACATCAGATTAACAAACTATCAATTTGATTAACAATTGGGCATAGCCAAATGGATTGACATTACACACTGACAGGAGTTCCACTGAGCTCCAGCAAGTTAGGTGCTCAAAAATAATGCGTTTTTAAACCCAAAGCCATGAACAACATTAATCTGTTTGTGATTTCACCCCCTCACAATGTGGAAAACAAGCTGATTTTTGCTCACTGGTGTTATACGCCAGCTGGTTTCCACAAAAGTTTTAAATAAATTAAAAGTTTAAATAAAAAGCTCTAATAAACTAATTTTTAAGAATTTTATTAGGAGCATAATAATAGGAAAAACAATGACCCTTGACATTTTTCTATTTAGTATTTAAAGTAATTTAAGGGTTGAGGAGAATTTGGGGATATGTTTGGAATAGCTTAAACTAGTCTGAATTAGGAAAAAAGGAATAACATATCATAACTTGGGAACTTGCTTCAGGGCAGCGGAATGAAGGAAGAGAGATTCTAATTGCCCAAATGTACCCATGAGGTAACGTTTTTATGAACTTGAGCTAATCCCCATTTAAAAATTTCTTGCACCTTGGGGGACCCCCACCAAGCCTATAAAAAGGGGGTCCCCATGTAGGTGCGTTGGAGGCCTTTGATGGGGTTGGGGGAGTGCCATCCAATGATTTCCCTGAGGTTTGTGATGAGGTTAGAGTAATCTGACCGTTTGATTTTATGTTTGGTGCCTGTAGAAGTTTTAAACTCATGTTAACCTTATTAATGGGCTTCCACTGAGAATCAACCAGGAACTTTTAGCCGATTTCCTCAACTTTATCATATTTATTAATAAGTTTCTCTTAACAGAATTAGAAAATTGCAATTTTGACATTTTTTTCCGTTGAACTTGATCTAATAATTTTTATTTTTGAGCTGCAAAGGTAAATGTCTGACATCACCCCCCTCAAGAATGTTGGGGGGCGAGTAGATTTGGAGGAAAAGGCCACATACGCAATAAATAGTAATACCTGTAGCTAAAGATTTAATAGAGTACTCATTTCCCCTTTTGTAAGTGATGGTGAAGGAGCCTTCTATATTGATCCAAGCTTACCGTCTCTAGGGGTGATGTGGTTATGATAGTATAAGACCATATCAGACACTTAGAATGTGGGCAGGGGGGTTCAGAGCTCATTTGCAGCCTGCCCTTCTTTAGTCACCATTTTGGCTAGATTAGTCAGAGCCTCAGCTTGGAGTTAGATGATGCGCTGAGCTTATCTGTGCATGACTCTTCCAGGTTTCTCAACTCTAAGGAGGATACATCTTTAACTAAGAGAGCAGGTATTTCTGGTTTTTTGCTCATACAAGACACAGAAGGGGGACATTTTTAAGATCTGATAATAACTGATCTGATAAGCCATAAGGGCACTGGGTAAGAATTGGTCCCAGTGAAGTAAATCAGAAGAGGCCATTTTGCATAAGATGAAAACCAAGGTTCCATTGGCTCCCTCCACAGTCCCATTAGTCGTTGGATTTTATGGAGTGGAGAAAATTTCTTAAGCGCCTGGAGGTGGCCAGGATTTTTATTACTCTGGAGGTGAAGTTTTTTCCATTATCACAGAGTAATACTTGAGTACAGCTATATTGAGAGAAAATATTTTGTTTTAAAAGGGTGGCTGTGGCCTCAGCCATTTGAGCAGGAAGAGCTACGGCTTCCACCCACTTAGTGAAATGGTCAATGGCTACCAGGATAATTCAGTTGCCACTAGTAGTCTGAGGGAGGGGTCCTAGTACATCCAGACTAATGGTGTGGAAAGATTGTTGTGGGATAGTTGGCTGATATTGCTACCTAGTCTTAAATCCGGATTGCTTCTTGCAAATAAGTCAGGATCTCAAGACATCAATGATAGATTCCATCATTCTATCCCAATAAAATCGATCCATAATCCACACATAAGTTTTCTTGGCCCCTTCATGACCTAGAGTGTGTGGGCTTCTAGGATAGCAGGTACATGCTCTGATGGCCAAAGGTAAGGCAGCCATTTTGTTTCCGCATGCTTATACAACCTCCCATTCTCCACTTTGGTGTTACAGGAGTGTCAGGCTAACGTCTTCTGTACAGGCTCATACTCATCTTCCCAGTCTTAGGGGTCATTAAGAGATCATGTAGCCTCTACGACTCACTGTTATTCAAGTGAAGGACTGGCAACTGAGTCAACCCATCAAAATTCATGTGATGGGTTCCAGCGCGGTGTTCAATCTTCATGTCTTAAGGCTGGAACTTTAGAGCCCAGTGAGCTAACTGGCCAGTATAGTCTTTCATACTCTGTTGCCATTTTAGAGATGCATGGTCAGTAACCACAGTAAAGGCAGTTCCATATAGGAAAGGGAGGTAGTGCTTTACAGCTAAAAGAACAGCAAGGCACTCTTTTTCCGTCACACTGTAGTTACATTTAGCCTTGGACAGCACCTTATTATGATAGGATACAGGATGATCTACACCGTGTTCATCTAATTGGGCTAAGATGGCCCCAACGGTATAGTCTAAGGCGTCAGTGAATAAGATGAAAGGTTTATTATAGTCTGTGTGCCGTAGGAAAAGGCGTTGTTGCAGCAGTTGCTTCAGCGTCTAAAAAGCAGCCTTCTGTTCCGCACCCTCTGAAAATGAGTGTTATTGGTCAATAGGCAAACAAGAGGCTCGCTAATGCTGGGCAAACTTGGGGATGAGAAGAGGGTAATATCCCATCACCCTAGAAATACTTGTATATCCCTTAAATTTTTAGGGGAAGAAATCTTTGAGATCGCTTCACCAAATCTTGGATCAGTTAAATTCCTTTTTGAGTAATGTAGCGTTCAAAAAAATCCAATTACTTTTGGAAGAAGGTACACTTTGACATCGATGAATCCCCCCCTTGGGTTGGGACCATCTAGTACTAAAAAAAGAAGGTACACTTTGAAGGTTTCAACTTAATAAAAGACGTGTTTAGACGTTTCACACCTCCTTCAGGTGTTCAAGATGTTCGTTGAAAGTCTTTGAAAATACTGTGATGGTATTGAGGTAGACGATGACACAACTTACCTCAAGTTTTGCATGTTTTAATTTATTGCACGCTAGAAAGTTGCAGGTGCATTGAACACCCCTTGAGGTAATTAGGTTTGGTAGAAGAGACCCTCACTACAAGTGAGAGCACGTTTATCCTGGTCCTCAGGAGAGAGATCAATTTGCCAATAGCCGCTAGCTAAGTCCATGGCAGAAAAGAAATTAGATCCCAAAAGTTTGATCAAGTCTTTGTCAATGCAAGGGAGAGGATGGCTTCTTTTTTGTGAGGTTATTTAACCTGCGGTAATCCATGACTATCTGATGTCCTCCATTCTTCTTTTATATTAGCAAGAGAGGGGAGGACCAGGGGCTTTGTGAAGGAACTAACAACCCCACATCTAGTAACTGCTGAAGCTCTGTCCGCATTTGCTGTTCCTCCACCTTTTCTTCAATAAGGTTTGGATCTAATAGGATGGGCATCACCCACATCAATGGAGTGGCACCAGCCCTTCATGTGGCCATAGTCGGTATCAGATTTGGAGAATATATTACTATAGTCGTTAAGAAGAGTGTGAACTTTTTTCATCTCATCTGGGGTCAGCTCGTCTGAGATATGGAAGTTGGGTAAGGTACATACCAGGTTATCCGTTGGCAGGCCCATATCCATCATAGTACTAATGGAGAAAATTTGTTTAATATCTTCAACAGGGACTAACAAGCCTCTGCCAATCTTCTGGTGTTAATTTTCCAACTATGTTCATGGAGGCGTTGTTCTCCAATAGCAAAGTAATGGGCCTTTGATAATCAGGGTCAAGAATGCCAGGTAATACCCGATGCTCCAAGGGACTGACGCCTTAATACTAACGAGGTGCAAAAAACAGTGACATAAGATTTGTAGCGTAACTTTGGTGTCAACCACTCGTTGTTCACCATATTTAATTCCAATATCATCTGCAGCATAAAAAGGGATACCTTTCCTAGCATTCACTGAATCAGGCAAATTCTTTGTGTTGCTCCCAGAAGTGGTATAATACAAAGGTATCGCTGTGAGGGGGTATTCAACCAGGCAAGAGTATTCGTGCTTACTGGACTCTTTATTGGATAGGACTAACGGGACTTCATAGTTGAGTAATGAAGGTAACCTTGCTTCAGGTTTATTATTCCCTCATGCTTAATTATAAACTGAGTGCTTATGAGCATATCGTATGCATTGTTGTCTAAGACCTCAGCAGGGAGATGATAAAATAAGCTTCCCAACTCTAATGGGAAGTTAAGAATATGCCCAAATAGCACGAGTATTATTGGGGCCTGCGGTTCCAAATCCTTTCGAGTACTCAAAATCAGGCGCTAAATTTATCTTCATGATAAGCTTAGTGGAGATCACGTTGACTGGGGAGCCAGTGTCCAAAATGGCCAATATACTGACCTTTTGAATGACTACTGCAACTTTAGTGAGAGTCCCTCCAATGTTAGGCGACAAAGCTAAAACCTCCATAAGCTGTAAGGTGGAGGTGAGTTTTTTAGCAGTCTCAGGGTAGTTATTCATGATGGTTCATAAGGGATAAACAAGCTGAAGAGGTCGAATCAAGTCAGCTAAGGATTGGTCATAATTTCTGGCAGTGTCAATAGCTTTTGGACACCCCAGGATCTGACTGAGGTATGCTTCCTCAGGGATGGTGGTCTCGTCTACTCCTCCAGCATTCAAATGATCAGGAACTTCTACCTCTGCGGGGGCTCCCAAAATATAGTAGCCAAAATCATCATAACCCCCCAGGTTCATCCCCAAGGGTATTCTCAACAACTGGTAAGGCTGCGATTGAGGTAGGAGAGATGGCCACAGGAGACTGAATAGCCTTAGGACAAGCCTTTACCAGCTTATCTGGAGGGGTAGACAGTAGCTTTAGTGAGCTTGTTCAGATGGATGGTAGTTGCTACCTTACAGGGCTTTGATTCATAAGGAGGAATGGTAATCTTTCTGATTGCACAGAGGGAGCAGGTTTGCAGGGAGAGTAATCATAGGTGAGCTCACCTTTAGCTGTGCAACTGGCTGTAGCTCTTTAATAGTGAGAGCTGAAGGAATCACCTCAGCTTCCTTGGATGTTGCACATGAATGGAAATTGGCAACATCTACTAACAACTCCTTTAAGTTACGGATATTTTTGAAATGGCGTTTTACTGAAATAATGTGATTGGCTAGAGGAAGCTGAGAAGCTAACCCAGTTAACAGGGCGGTGATAGCATCATCCAGGGTGAGCATGTTAGAGATCGATAACCTTTGCGCAGTGAGGTAAAATTGTTCAGCAAAGGCAAGGAGTGGTTCACCCTCATACGTGCTAAGGCGCATAAAGGCCTGTTTTCACTGAGTAGACTCTACTTTGATCCAAATTATACAAAAGAGCCTTCTTAACCTCAGCCCAAGTGTGCGAAGGTCCAGATAAGGCACTATCCTCTCTTGTGCTAAGCGGGTTAAACAAGGAAGGATGTGTTGCACTTTTTGTTTATCAGTAGTGCCATGCGTGGCAGTTTCATAAACGTACAAGAAAGTAGCAATATTCCTTCGCCAGGGGTGTATTTTTTCTTTTAGAGTGAGTTTTAAAGGGCGCTGCTCAAGCTCTTCAAGATGGGATAAGGCACTGGCATGTTGTTTATCAAGAGCAATAATTCTAGTAATATAGGGGTCCCCTGTAGTGAGCACCATTTTGTGGAAAATCAGCTTATTTTTTATCGCTGGTGCTTTACTCCAGCCAGTTTTCAAGAAAAGTGTTAGATAGATTTAAAGTTTAGATAAAAAGATCTAATAAAACTGAATTTATAGGAATTTTGTTAGGAGTGCTATAATAGGAAAAATGATGACCCTCAACATCTGACTATTTAGTATTTAAAGTAAATTGAGGGTCGAGGAGAATTTGGGGATAAGTTTGGAATAGCTTAACCTAGTATGAATTAGGAAATATGAAGGAATAATTTATAATAACTTGGGAACTCGCTTCAGGGCAGTGGAACGAAGGAAGAGGAATTCTGATTGGCCCAAACGTACCCATGAGGTAACATTTTTATGAACTTGAGCCATTTTCCATCTGAGTAATTTCTTGCACCTTAGGGGGACCCACATTAAGCCTATAAAAGGGGTTCCCCGTATAGGTGTATTGGAGGAATTTGTTGGGGTTGGGGGAGTGCTGTCCAATGATTGCCCTGAGGTCTGTGGTGAAGTCATAGTAATCCGACCACAAGATATTACATTTGGTTCCCAAAGAGGTTTTAAACTAGTGTTACCTCAATTAATGGGGTTCCACTGAGAATCAGCCAGGGACCTTTGGCCGAATTCCAGAACTTTATCATATTTATTGTTATTAAACAAGCTCTTAACAACATCAAAAAATTGCAAATGGCTGACATTTCTCTTTCAGTAAAACTTGACCTAAAACATTCTTATTCTTGAGCTGCAAAGGTAAATATCTGATACACAAGCTTGAGGCATCATAAGGAAGCAGAAGAGGCAAGGTTATAGGGAACTTCCAGCAGTGTGAGTGCTGGAATATGGGGTCACTCATGGCACTCAATCCTGGGAACCTTCAGCGCAGCAGATTCCTAAAACTGGTCAATTGACATGAAAAAAGTTGTGGTTGCTTTTCAGTCCAACAAATTACTTTTAACAGATAAAACAGATGAACTACAGAAGGGCATGTATGTAGGGCACTGGATGTGGATGGCCTATGGGTGATTTGGTCTGACTAAGGACATTCAGGAGGTGGGAGCGTGGTTGACACCTTGGAAGCATGTGGACTTTGGATGTGGTACTTAGGTGGGTTGGTGAAACACATGAACTTAGAATAATATAATAGGCTGAAGCCTGTCGCATCGCCCTAATATTAAATGTGTTTGGAAAAGCTGGAAAAAGCAAAACCACAGTATTGTGAAAAAGACGGTTATTAACTTAAAAATGTGCCATGAAATGTGTTTAAAAAGCTTGTGGAATTCTGAGATAGCTTTTTTTAAATATTTAGGGTAGCTTAAATACTGAACGTCAGTTAAAAGAAACACATGAATGAGAAATGTGACTAAGTTCAGCAAAAATTATAGCCAAGCTATCAAAAAATCATTTATTAAACTGATAAAAGGTTAAGTGCAACAAGATAGTTTGGCATTATGCACCAACAGGAAATCAACTTAGATCCAGCAAGGCAGATGCTTGAAATTGGGTGAATTTTAAAACACAGATGCTACAAACAATATTAGTTGATCTTAACATTAGAACTATAACAATTTTAAGACTTTTTGGCATTTTCATAGATTATAACACTTAGATCTTTAATGTTTATCACCACGGATATAGCATTATTTGCACAGTTTTACAATAGCTCTTTATCAATTTCATTGCACATGATATATATAGCTCAAACATTGTTCAATAAAAATTTTTGGTCTGTTTATGATTCAATATAAGCGACAGCCATAGGTATATGAAGGAGGCTGCTTTTAGATAATAAATATATCCCATTAAAGACCGATATATAATTTTCTATATTAAACTTGTGTATATATCTTGAAGGTGCTTTAATACAACGTATAAAAAAAGCTTCATTTCTTCATAGTATAGAACTGAGTAAATTTATTCCCAAGATATGTGTATACCTAAATAAACCTAAATTAAATCTTAATTGCTCTAACTTTATGAAATATTCTATATAGTAAAAGCTAATAAACATACCACCAATTTTTATCACTGTATACCTAAAATAATTATTTAACATATTAAGTCTAAATAAACACCTCTTATTGTACATTTACTATAGCATATATAATTGTAAATTAGAGACCATTTTGTAAAATCATTGATCATAGTCTTTTATCCAATATTTTATGCACAAAGAAAGGATACCCTGGTGGTAGAAGATGGACTCAATGACCATGCTCTCCCGAGTATGATTCCAGTACTGAACTTTGGGTAGGGGATGACTATATCTGTGTTGGTGTTGCTCACAAATGCCCTGAACTGATATAGAAAATAGCAATACAGTCCATGGAGTTCCTGGCCTATAAGAACGCTGTGCATGGAGGTTTTCTGGGTAATATCCTCATTTTCCATAAATGAATATTCTCCTTAATCAGTGTGGTATCATTACCAGGTCAGCCCACCTTGAATAAAATTTAAAAAATATAAAATAATGTATGTACATATAGTTTTCAGTTTAGTATTACTTTTAAACTTTTTGTCAAGCTAACATTTCTCACGCATTATACTTGTTCATGAATTTTTCTATTTGTCTAGTATTAGTTATATAGCTATAGGTAGTATGTAGATTTTGTAGATTGTACCACTTTTCTTCCTAAAAAATTACAGTTACTTAATTCATAGTAACTGTAGAACAAAAGAAGTTTGTTTTTTACTAATATAAAGTTATCTACTTTAAAAACAATACCTAAGCTTTATGCATAGTGTTGGCTTCTTCCACTGCATATGTAATAGGACTTTACACTTAAAGTTTATCACGTCCAGAATATAAAGTGAGTTAGATTGTCCAGCCTAACAGATCTTTCAGATTTTGTTTAGTAGTGTTTTTGGCATAGTACCTTTCTATCTATTTGTTATAAAAATTATCTCATCTGAAGATGGGACTCACTAGATCAAATTGTCATACTAATTTTTATCTAACTTCTTTGAGTATAGTATAGCCTTTTAATCATTTAATTTATTTTTCAAAGTTTTACAAATGTATTTCTCAGCTATCTTCATTAGTTTATATAGAAAAAGTAAGTTAATTATTAAGTCAGTGAGGCAAATATTTTACTTTAAAAAACCCATTGATTTTAGCATTTAGTAGAATTACAAAAATTATTCCATATTTCAATCAACATGGTATTAAATTTTAGAACTCTAAACATAGACATTTAGTAATACATGCAGAGCTCTTTAGCCTTACAGACTACAGTTCTCTAAAAGAATTTATTTATTTCTATATATGGCACAGTGGTTAAAAGTCAAAAACTAAACCACCTGTTATTTATAATTAGTCATATATGTCAATTGTACTTTCTAACCAACAGTTACCTTGAATGTGACTAAGATATAATGAATCAACGGCAAATATATGATTTGGCCATAGTATATTGACTTAATCAAAGATAATTTAATTTATTTGACTTAGTAGGCAGACTCATTCGTTATCTAAGACCACAAAATTCAATAAAATCTTAAAGTTAATTTATTATCTATGTAACTTTAGTTTAAAATAGTAAAAAATTATGAAGTTATGTATAGTTATAGCGTTGCTTAAACCATAAACCTTTATCTTTTTATTCTATTCCATATTAATTTGCCTGAATGGTTACAATATGAAATGTAAGAATAAACTAGGTTATAGATTATCTAAGGGTAAAACCCTAAGAACTGTTACCCAGAATACTACTTTCTTAAAAAAAGGACACTTACAGATGTTTGCAGCCCAATTATCCTGTGAGACTACATGTTCCTGATAAAGGATTTGCATTACTGAAAAATTCTAGAAAGTAGGATCAGTGTCTATCAATTCTTGGCGCTTGGGCTCGATTCTGCCAAGTTGGTTTTGCACAAGGTATGAGCCACTGGGCAACCAAATCGGATGATATGAGGATCGCCAACTTTATAATAAACTTAATAAAATATGTATGAAGCTATTGCCGCTTATTTCGAACTTTATTATAATATAATCACAGATTTTATCTGCGCTCCCTTTTTCCTCATAAAAAGACTATCTCATTTATCTTTCATCAGACTCTTTTATACCTCAGTTCCCCAGACAGATGCATCCTCAGCTTGGTACTCTTCTATTCTTCTTCCCTTTTTTGAATTACTCTCATTCATATTGAATCTTGGCATAACTCCTCTTGTTTCGCCAAATGCCTCATTTTGAAGCGCTTAAATTACCAGTACCAGTTCAATTCCAGCAGATTCCATTTATTTCGCCATATTAACTTAGGGCTTATTGTCCAGTCATATTAGAATTGCAATATTACCCCTCCTTGACTGGAAAATAGTTTCTTACTGTTTGTATGCTCAAAGGAACTTTGCATGGACTCAGTTGATAATCAGACCCCCAGCGGGTTCCTTAATTGTGTAGACATCCATGCCAGTCTTCCTCAATAATCTCAAATGGGCCAACCCAAATGTTGGAGAGCTTATTTTTTTTGTCCAAATCCATGCTGATCATGGAATAAAATATAATCCCCCACAGCAAACAACGGAAGACTTCTCCAGCACTTCTGATTGGCCGCCTGGTTGCAGATTTCCTTTGCTGAACTGGTGGAGTAAGTTTTTGTTTGCAACTTGATCAAAGTATCTGTGAGTTGATTCAGATATCGCTGAGGATTCACCCCACCAATGTCCTCTACACATAAATATAGCAAGGCAGGAAGAGCCGGATGTTGACCATACAGCATTAGAAAGGTACTCTTACCAGTGTCATAATGATAGCTGATATTATAAGCAAACACAGCAGTAGGTAGAAGAGCACTCCATTACAAGGGCTGGTCCATTATCAGTTTGTGGAATATGTTCATTAGGGTTCCATTGACTCACTCCATCATCCCATTTAATTATGGATGATAGGGGGTGGTCTAAACCCCAAAAATTGCCATCAACTCATTTAACTTTGGCAGGATATGCAAAGTAAAGTTGGTTCTGTTGTCCATCAGGATGAACTGCGGGCTGCCGTGCCAAAGTATAACACACTCCATAATAAACTTGGCAGTGGTGACCGCGCTCAAGTCACTAATAGCCCTGGCCTCCACCCATTGGGTCAAATGATTGATGGTAACAATTATGTACTTGGATTGATTGGCATTAGTCATCAGAGGTCCCACTACATCAATGAAAACGGTGTGCCATGCAAACTGGGGCTTCACTAGTTGATAGGTAGTTTTCTTATGGAAAGGTTTTTCAACTTGACACTGATGGCAACAGCTAACCATTTCCAATACATCATATTGCATGCTTTCCCAGTAGTATCAGGGTCACAAAAACTCTAGCGTCTTCCACAATCCTCCATGGCCTACAGCCCCATGAGCATCCATAATTATCGAGGGTCTAGTCAAAGGTTTAGGAAATTTCAGCGTCAAGTTTCCAAACTGCTTGTATAATTCACCCCCTCGTACAAAGGTACCCTCCCTGAGTCCATTTAACACCTTGATCACCTGCGGCTGCTCATCCTGGTATTTGTTTCCACCATCTTTTCATACATTATATCATCTAGATCCGCTGTGATAGCAACTGTGGGCAATTGATACAGACAATCCGCGATTTGATGTTTTGCTCCCAGTTGATGTAAAATCTCAAAATCATATGCTTGCAGCTTCAGAGTCCAACGTGTGAGCCGTCCTTCCAGTTCACGCAGATTCTGTAGCCAGCATAAGGAAGCGTGATCCATCACTACTTGAAATCTTACTCCATGCAAATATACCCAAAATTGTTTGTAAGCGTAGATCACAACTAAACACTCCCACTCAGTTATGTGTAGTTTTGTTAGTGACAGTTCAAGCTTAAACTAAAGAATGTGACAGTATGCTCCACGCCGTCATCGTCCTTCTGGGATAATACTGTCCCTATAGTGGCGAGGGATGCATCCATTTGTACTATGAACAGCTTATCAAAGTTGGGGTATTGCAAAATGGGTGCACTTGCTAACGCGGTACGCAATACATCAAAAGCATTCTGACATTGTTCCATTCAATCAAAAGATGCGTTTTTCTTTAATAGCTCAAAAAAATTGGGGCCCCAATGCAGCTAAAATTGGGAATGAACTGTCAGTAATACCCAACCATACCCAGAAACACTTGAATGTCCCACTTATTCCCTGGGCGAGTCATCTTACTTATTGCTTCCACTTTAGCTGGCTGTGGTTTGAGCCCATGTGAATCCATGACAAACCTGAGGTATTCTAATTGCTCCTTAAAGAAATGGCACTTTTGAGGCTTAATTTTGATATTAGTGGCAGCGAGGCGCTGAAACACATGCTCCAAGTGGGCTAGGTGCTCTATAAATGTCCGCAAAAACAAATTGATGTCATCAAGGTAAACTAAGAGGCAGGACAGCTTTAAATCACCTAAAATCGTATCCATGGAACGCTGGAATGTAGCCAGAGCATTACACAACCCTTGTGGCATGCGCGTCAACTGGAACAACCCTCTCAAGGTGACAACGCACATTTCTCCTGTTCTGTTAATGGAAATTCGATCTGCCAATACCCTGAGATCAGATCCATGGCAGAAAAATAGTTCGCTCCACCCAATCGGTCTAATGCATCATCAATCCGCGGAAGAGGGTAGGATTCCTTCTTCATTATGTTATTAAGTTTTTAATAGTCAATAACTACTCGATTCATGCCATTCTTCTTCTTTAAAATGAGCACAGGTAACGCCCACAGACTGTTTGACGGTTCTAACATTCCTTGCTCAATCAGTTTATCCACTTCATCAGAGACAACCTCTGCTGCTGCTTTTGAATGCCTAATAGGTCGTGAATGAATGGGAGGGTGATCCCCCATATCTATCTGATGTACCACCCCTTGGGTGCACCCCAGGTCATGATTGTCATTTGCAAAAATATCTTGATACTTCTCAAATAACGCCATAGCCTTATCTTGTTGTTCCGCTGATAATCCCATTAGCGCTTCCCACAGAACCACGGTCAGTACTCCAAACAAGGAGTGATCTGGTAGTCCAAGATTTTTATGAGCCAAAGTATGAATATGATGAACTTACCCAATAGGGATGAAGTGTAGGTAAGCCACCACTGATGCCACCTGATCGTTATTGTCTCCTTCTGTAGGTTTGTTAGCAGCACCTTCACCTCCCCATTCCCAGGAAACAATAACCACGGAGCCACGTGTGGTTCAAGCTGCAAGTGCTGGTGATGAGCCAGTATTTCTCCATAAAGCCCCTTAGGGACTTTGATTTTGAGCTCAGTCCTTATTATGCCCTGGTGTCCAGATGGTAAGCTTAAAGGGCGCGTTGCTCGAAGTGTGATTCCTTTATACTCATATATCTGGTTGGGGAGGATCTTGGTCCGCTGACTCAGTTGCTGGTAGCAAACAGGGATCACTCCATAACTGTATGCTAGAATGACCTGACCGGAGTGGACTGGATCCATTGGGATTTTACCAGAGTAAAAATATACTGGAATCTGTTGGCCAAACATAGTAAGGGTTTCTTCCGCCATATCTATCACAACGCCAAATTTCCTCATGAAAGCCGCGCCTATTAACATATCATAGTGTTTATTTGGCAAAGCCACCTCTGGGGCAGACACCTGGACTGACCCAAATAGTAGAGGCAACACGCTATATGCTCCTTCCAACACAGTGCTGTGCGTTCCCGCGGTCCCATACACTACTTGATGGTCCACATTCAGTTTAAACATAATTTTAGCCACTAGTTGAGTGGAGACTATGTTCACAGGTGCTTCCGTGTCTATGATAGCGCGGATTCTTGTGTTTTGAACAAATATGTCACAATAAGTACATTATGAGTAAGAGGAATCATCGGTGCTTATTACTTGTACGTTCAAGGGCTTTGTGCTACTCAAAAAGGAAGAAATGCCCTTGCTGACTTGAGGGTACTCACTAGCGATTTTCTCCACTGGGATGGCTACGTTAACTCCTACTAAAGGAGTGACGTTTGGTGAAGGATCAGAGTTGCTAATGCCAATCTGTTCCAGGATCTGCCACGCATATGACTTCTGCACATCTTTGCAAAGCTTGGCCAGATGTGGGTGAGATTTTACTCATGGAAGAAGAAGCAGGGGTATCTAATGAAAGCTGCTGGTATAACAAATCATCTGATTGAGGTTTAATTTCTACCCAAAAAGATGTTTGGGGATTGTTGGGAAAAGTGATTTAGACTTAGCAGAGATTGAGCATCCCATCTCTACTCCAGTTGAGCTTTTCCATGCGTGATTATCTTAGTTGGCATTGCATACACATGTGGTTGACTAGGGCAATTGGCTGCATAATGCCCTCTTTGTCCACACTGGAAGCAAGTGTTTATAAAAGGTGCGCGTATATAGTTTGGGGCAGAAGAACCAGGCCAAATATTGCAGGTAAGGTTCCAAGGTCATGGACAAACTGGGGAAGTGTACCTGGGACAGAAAGGGTATATTGACTCATGTGAGGGATGAATACATTTCAGCGGCTGATAACCCAGTCGCTGAGACCTATATCCTGCAAGGGTTGGAGGGGGGCAACAGCAAATTTTCGGGCTACGTTGGGGGCACTGTTCATGACAGAGAGCTGACGTAAGGCGTTCACAATCCGAATAAGTCTGGTATCCCATCCAACACATGGGACATAACATTATATAGTTCCCAATATGGTTTGACAGCCGCCGTCATTGCTATACTTACATCTTCAGTGGTTAAGGTATTGGCCCCAAGCAGAACGTGTGCTTCCACCAAAAACTGCTCAGTGAATTCTAACAGAGTTTCGTTTTGGTCAAACTGTATAGTCATAAAGTCGGCTTTCCTTTGAGACATCTTGGTAGTGCCCCCAAACAGCCAGATGACAATCACTTTTACTTGTGCATAAGATACTGAGCTGTTGGGAAGATAGCAGGTCAACTGATCAGTGCTTTCCACATCCAAAGCGGACAGCAACAATTTTACTCTTTGTTGATTGGTAGCTCCTTCCACAACAAATTCAGACTGCTTAAAATAACTGTGTAGGTTCCCATCACAACTGAAAGGAGGTAATTTCTCAATATGAACAAATTTGCTTTGCTCTGGATTCCTGCTGCAAGGGGCAGACAAACTGTTGTCAGAGCGACTATGGGAACCATTCCTTAATGCTTTATCATACAGCCAGCCAGATGGACTTGAACTTGTCAAAAAGAAACCAAGAGAGGTGGTGTCACATGAGGGGTTCACTGTACTGCCTGATGGATATTCATTTGCCGATCCATAACATTCTTCCCCAAGTTGCCACTAACTACCCCATTCCCCCAGGCTCCAGTATGCTCCACGAACTGTTTGTTGATCAACTGTTGCACTTTAACCAAATAACATTTACACCGTCCATCCTGAATTTCCTGTTGCAAAGTTTCATATTGTTGTTGCATTTTTTGGCAGACTCCCCTTTCTTTGTTCAGTTGCTGTTCCACAGCATGTACTCGCAAAAGAACTTCATTGATTATATTCTGCAAGCAGGTTTGCTATTAGAATGGAGGAGAACTCATCATTGTAGAGTACTTGGCTTTCTGGTTTTCTAACTATAGTTGCTTAGTGGCCCCCTTAGTGAGTACCACTGTTAATTCTTGGTGCTTGTTCTTGATTCTTCCGAGTTGGTTTTGCACAGGGTATGAGCCACTGAGCAACCAAATTGGATGATATGAGGATCTTTGACTTTATAATAAAACTTAATAAAATATGTATGGAGCTATCACCCCTTATTTCAACCTTTATTATAAATATAATCACAGATTTTATCTGCGCTCCCTTTTTCCTCAAAAAAAGACTATCCCATTTATGTTTCATCAGACTCTTTTATATCTCAGTTCCCCAGCCAGATGCATCCTCAGCTTGGTACTCTTCTATTCTTCCCTTTTTTGAATTTCTCTCATTCATATTGAACCTTGGCATAACTCCTCTTGTTTCGCCAAATGCCTCATACGAAAGTGCTTAAATTACCAGTACCAGTTCAATTCCAGCAGATTCCATTTATTTCGCCATATTAACTTAGGGCTTATTTTTTTAGTACCAGATGGTCCCAACCAGAGGGGGATTCATCGATGTTTAACTTAGGGCTTATCATCCAGTCATATTGGAATCATGACAGTGTCTGTAAAGATATTATATCTTTATTATTGTTGCACATTTAAAGAAAAATATAAATAGAATAGGTATAAATTATTTCAATTTTACTCTGTTAGCATTATTGACTTAGTGTTAGAGAAGCAACGTGCCATTAAAATACTAGGCTTCCATGTGGTTAACTAAGCACCTAAGTATCATCCAAAGACCACAGGACACTGTCATTCTAATTATTATGATTTTAATTTAACCAGAGAAAGGTGAGAAAATAGTGAAATATAAAAATGTACTACCATTAAGTGTCAAGCTCAAAACTGGTAGCATCTTTGTCCAAGTTTCTAAATAGTATTTTAGTGTTGAAATCATCTGAGGATGTGTTTGATGAAGTAAGGTGTTTGTTTATATAGAAAAAATTGGGCTCCTACTATTTTACTCATTAGAAATTTCTCCCTGATTACTTAAAAAGTAATTGTATAGAAGGTTTTATACTCAAAGAGCTATAAAAGGAGAGTCTTTAAGGGTTGTAGCCAATCATCATTATACCTTTGAAGATGTTGAGAGGATAAATAAATGGATGTTATGGACTAAGACATAAGTATTTAAATAATACTCTATCGCCCTTAGGAAGATATAGCTTTCTAGTAATTAGAAAAAATTGTAACTAAGTTTAAAGAAATTTAAAAGAATGTGATGGAAGCAGTTAATTGTAATTTATACTCTGTAACATCCAAAAAAGATTTCAGAATAGCCAAGGTTCTTTTAAACCTCTTTGCTGCGATAAATTGTTAGTTGGTGATGGCAATTATCAAACCACTATTATACCGCAAGGAAAGCAAAATATTTTGATACCAAATGACAATGGAATAATTCAGCCCAATGATGGCAATGATGGCCAGATGAAAAACTCACTTTAAGGTGATTTCCCCCTGTTTAAACATTACAGATCAACCCTATATTACTAGATAAGCTGAACGTCCAATTTCACCTAACTGATAAAGCCCAGAGTCTAGATGCCTTGGAATGGCGCCTCCAACAAAACCTAAAAATAAAATTATAAAAAGCAACAAACAATTAGTAATAGATAAGAACTCTAACCTTGAATAGGATGTGGGGATTAAAGAAGGAAAAGTAGCATACCTGCTCTAGATAAAAGTAATGTAAGATCAAGTTCCTGCTTCAGGAAGCTTGAGAAAGTGGACTCCTCAAAGAGAGAAAATATGAAGAAATGATTTTATCAGAAGTTTATTTATAGCTACAGTATTGATCAACCCCAATCTTCACTATCTTAAACCAGATATCTTTAATTATGCTAAAAGTATAAATTTACTTTAATTTTAAAAAAAACTAGACTTAATCTTAAATATAATTTAATTCTTAGTTTCCATTTTATCTTAGTTTAATTGAAAAGATCTCCAGTGGCCAGTCTGGGATTAGTTAATAAAGCAGCATAGCCAGTAACCAGTCCTTAGTTCTACTTGAAAGATGAAATCTCAAAGAATGTAAGGACCAGGGGGAGCCCAATTTTCTTTTGGTTTTTAACTTGCAGTTTCATAGAACCCCCCAAGTGACCAATTAACTAGTAAAAATAGGCCCTAAAGACCTCTAGGTGACGAGGAGTAAGCCATAACAGTGGGTGCATGAGCATTGTCTGTAATGCGCGCTATGATGCACAAATTCTTTTACAAAGAAAGAAAAACTAAAGCAGGTTGGAAAGGGTAAAGTTTTATTAAATAACAATGGAAAGGAAAAATAGATTAGTACCCTCACATGTGATATCACTCACCTATATAAAGAAATGTAATTGGGTTACTGTGATGTTCTTGGGTGCTGCTATCATTATCCGCCTTTCTAAATTTCTGAATTGATGCCTTTGCAATTTGTAAGCGTACTTACCTTTTGGGAGATTGGTAAGCACCACTTCAATTTTGCAATGTTGGACCTCCCAATTATAGATCTAGAGTTTATCAGTTTGGAAAATTACTATCTGATGGTTGAAAGTGTGACTTAAAGCTCTTCCAAAGCTTTTCCCCATATCATATATTTATTCCCAACATTTGATAAAAACCTTCCCTAAAATCCAAAATAACCACCATCTTAAATCTTTATAAGGTTTTTTGCCACATTTTGTAGCCTTTACTACTATAATAACGTTAATAAGCCTCAACTTGGTTTTTTTGAATGGATATGCTAATCTTAATTATCTTTGAAACCATGTAGTGAGATTGGACCCATTACACTAACCCAAGATCATGTTCTGCCTCATTAAGTACCAGCTATCTGAATTCCACATGCCTCTGAAGTGACATATGCAAACACTTTTATCAAGTCCACATTTCCCACCATCCGTTTTGCCACTGCAACCTCTCTGCATTTACACCATAAGCTGTCCCTGCAGTGCCCGCTTTAGTTGTGTAAGCTGCACCTGCCTCAGTTATGCCCACCGCACAAGCCATCTATTGAACCTCCTGCCTCTGCTTTCTGTCAATAATGCAGATCCCACACCACCTTTACTTCCTTCATTTTGTCCATGCTGCAGACCTTTTATCACTTATGCGTCGCCAACCTTCTGTTATGCTGCTGTGCCCCAGACACATCTGCCGCTCACCAATAATTTCATTTTAAAAGATGATGATGTCATGATTCCATTTTATGAAATTGTGGCATTTGTGATTTTGCAACTCAAATGAGCACTTGCCTTTTTGAGATCAGCAAAGTATTACTTCAGTTTTGGTCTGTTGGAGCTTCAATTTAAGAAATTGATAGCTTATTAGATTGGAAAATTACTACTTGATGGTTGCATTTTTGCTTTGACGCTCTTTCAGAGTGTAACATCCCATATGTGCATGATTTTTCCCTGAAGTTCATTATAAAGCTACCCCTAATAAGGCAGATACCCCTATCTTAGTTTTCTAATAGTCTTCAGGCTGCATTATAAAGCTAATTTATACTTTAAAATGATGTTTGATCTCAGATCAGGATTCTTCTTTTTAGGCTCCACCAATCCTTATCAAATTTGAGCCCATGTAGTGGGCTCTGTCCCATGACAGGTGTATCTTAGCTTGATTGCAGGTTCCTGGGTTTGCGCTCTTAAAAAAGGATCAGATTTTGAAATTGGCAAAAAATTAGGTTTAGAGAAATGATAGGACAAGCCATGATTAGTTTCTCCCTATTTTTACTTTCTAATTCTTTTCAAAAACTACATTGAGATGCGCTTCACCCTCAGAGGTCTGGTGCTCAACTGACAACAAAAATCTAAAGTTAGAAAGGGATAATGGACTTACACAAAAGATAGAGTTAGAAATTAGCTCAAAAAATTAAGATTCACAAATAAAATTATTTGGTCTTACCAAATATATTATAGTAAGATGAAATTAAGTTTTTGGAACTTGAATTCAGTAAATTAAGGCAAATAATGAGAAAATGTGGTTTAACAAGGTAAAGCTTACCTGAAGATCTTTTTGTCATTTTGGCGGTCTAGTTGGAAGATCTCTTTATAAAAAACCTAATCCTATTAACGTAAAACCAGCTATGCAATGGGACGGATAGAAATAAGATTTTTATGTGAGGGATGGCAGCAGGCACTACATTTATTATTGCTTTTTGTGGAGAACCTAACATTTTTAATATCATAAAGGTCACCTTTTTCAAAGTGCAAGCTGACCTGCAAAGTTGAAATTTGGTACTTTAGTTCACTATTTAGCGCATGATAGTTGTTAAGTATGCACACTAGATCTTTACACTGAAATGAAAAGATTCATGTTCCAAAGTTGATTTTCAAACACTGATGAAAATTTCATATTCTTACTAATACACTTAATAATATAATAAGTTCAGTACCTCAACCCAGCTCAGTAACAACAAAGATCTGCCAGATATTTTGATTCTGAAAGTCTGCACCAAGGAACTCAGCTACTATATCTTCAAGAAGGTGTCCTGGCCATAATATGGGCTTTACAAAATTCATAACTATGTGCTAGACTATTGATTGCCATATTTTTGACAACTTATCTTAATTTCTCATTTAAACAACCCATCCCAAATGTTAAAAGATTAAGATTGCAATAAACCTAATGGAAACTGACCTGAATTTTATGCATTTTACCTAGGAAACCAATGCCATAAATGATAAAACAACTTGTATTTTTACACCTATCTGGATCAAAAACCTTCATATAGTGGAGATTAAAAAGAAAATCAAGCACTGCAGGTATGGTTTTCATAGAGAAGTTTGAAGTACTTATGAATTAAAATATATGAAGATTTTAAAAGTGATGCACACGTTCATAAATTTAAATATCAGGAATTTGTGATATAAAGAATAGTAGTAGTACTGGTACTCTCAAGTCAATGATTAAAACATCTTAAATTAGCTCATTATTATAAAATTTTGGCGAGAATTTTATAGGGATAAAATACATAAATTTTCTGGTGACCAAACGCCTAGCTTATTTGCTTGAGATATGTAGTCACTTGGCATGCCTGAAGCTTTTAACCCAAAAATATACACTTAGAAGCCAAAATAGCTTATAACATCTCATAAGGTACTCATATATGGGCCTTGACTTCAAGGGACATCTTAGAGCTATAATTGATAGGTAAAAGTGTATTTTGGTTGTCCAAATACCTTAAAATATGACCAGTTGTCAAATATATTTACAGTTATAGGTAAATTACAGTTATATACTTGTATAATAATATCACAATATAGGCACTATATACTAATATCAACATCATTTTATCAAAACTAAAGTATAACCTGAAAAATAAATGAAGAATAAGGATTACACATGCCATCTAATGAATATGTATTACAACTTTTAGTATAATGAGATTACTAAGTAAACAAAACAGACCTTGATTACACTCTGTAACTGTTAGGTTATGAGCGTGCCAAGAGAAAACTGTCTTGTAATTGTGGTTGCATCAGCAGCCACAATATCAAGCACAGACTACTGATTGACGCCACACTAAGGAGGGATAAATCAAGAGAAATGAAGAGGGGTTTTAGGATTAATGAACAAGAAAGGGTGTTTAGGATCGTATTAAAAATGACATTATTATTTTTGACAATTTTAAGGGGAAGTTCACCTTATGTCTCTACTTCAATAGGAGTTACAAATTGAGACCCTCATAGCCTAAATCTTATATACAGAAAGGTAACCGCATGTTTTAAATTAAAAAGAATTTAAAAACTGAGAGTTTTTGAATATAATATTATTATGGAAAATAGGGAAGAAATAAATTCAAAACACTGCAATTGATAGGGTTCTGTGTTTTAGTGTTGGACAGAGGAGAGGTGGGCTTAAATGAGTTCAATGTCTCAAACTAATATAATCATTATTCCCAATGGATCTGAGTTTTTTATATCAAATTCAGTGGTTCATGATTCTACTTATTCAATCCAATACATTTTTCTGAAGGTCCATTTCTTGTTTCAAATGCCAGATGTCAATTCAGCACTAACCAAACTTGTTGACATAATTGTGGGATCTACCGATGGATGCCACAAATATTTTCTCAGAATGAGAATCTTACTTTTTAATAAAAGTATAAAATAATGCTTTATTAAAGTTTTTATTTTTTTATTGTTTTAAGTGCGGAAAAACCAGGAAAGTTCCTTTTCTCAATACTAGTTTTTCCTATTTAAACTAGTTTGGATTTTGAGACCATGGGTATTCAGGGCAAAAGAATGTAAAGCTGAGTTATCTAATTTAGGTAATATAGGCTTTCAGCCTATCAGATCAAAGATAAAATTTTTGAGGCAAAACTGATCCATGTGGTAGTGATTTGATGAATTGTATCCAATCACCAGCAAGTAAAATCTTTTCACCTCAGTGGTGGTCAAACTCATATGGTAATGATTGGTTGATTTTTATCCTATTATCGTCGAGTAAAATCTTTGCACCTTGGTGGTGGTCAGACTCAGATGGTAATGATTGGCTAATTTTTACCCTATCATCATTGAGTAATATCTTCACACCTCGACGGTGGTCAGACTTGGATGGTAATGATTTGTTAATTTTTACCCCATCAGTGTCAAGTAGTATCTTCTCACCTCAGTGGTAGTCAGACTCATTTGGTAATAATTGGTTAATTTTCACCCAATCATTGTTGGGCAAAATCTTCTCACCTAAGGAGAGTTCAGATCCAAGTGGTAATGATTTGTTAATTCACACCCAATCATCAATGGGTAAAATCTTTTCACCTCACAGAGGTTCAGATCCATGTGATATTGAACTCCTTGAATTTGGCTGAGAAGTCAGAGTAATCCTATTATTAGTTGTTACCTTTTTAAGCTGATTTCTGTGATAAACCATATTTTCCCAATAGTTGGGATTTCACTGAGAATCTGCCAAGGTCTTTTCGCCACTGGTACTCATATCATTATTAACTACAATATTATTTGATGATCAGGCAGGAGATGGGCCAATCATGGTAGCAGATTTGGGAGCCCTGATACCTCCAACATTCTTTTTCTTAAGTTGAGAAAGAGAATGTCTGACAATAATCAAATGCCTTAGACTACCTTTTCCATCTAATTTAGCTAATTTGCAAATCATTTTTGTAGATTTATTACCCTTAGGGTTATCCCAGGTATCAAAACTTTTACAATCAGTGAGCTCATTACGCCTTTGGTAGAAAGGGGTTCTTTATAATAGATGCGCCCATGTTATACAACCTTAAAATAAAAACATGCTTTTAGGATTTTATGAGAAATTATTTCTGTGGATTTGTAATTAATGGTAGATTTAGCCTGAATATTGGGCTTACTAATATGTGGGACAAAATAAGGGGGAGCTGCCACTCCCCATCAATTTAGTGTTTGCTCTAGATCAGTCATCTGGGTAAGCGGCAAAGTATTTATGTTATTTTCCTTGTATCGTTATGAAGGGGTTAAGTCCTTATCCAGCTTGATAACTGGAATCTAGGACTTTACATTACCCTTTTCTTAAAAATGGGTTCTATGCCTCTTTCTGGGGCCTTTACTAGTGCACAATTATTGTGCAAGGTTGGGAGTTTGATGGAGATAATGACGGCAGTTTTGTATAGGATGCGAGGGTATTAGATTTATTTCTTTGTTATGCATCTCAATTTTACACAACAGTTGAAAATCCTTGGAGTGGATACAACTGTTCTCATTAAGCTGGGTATCCCTGCCATGACGCCAGGTAGTGCACTCCAAGTTTGACCCTTCACGCGTCTAAGATCTTCTCCGCCTAAAACTTGGGTGTTCCTTCTACCTGGATGAATCCATCTTTACCAGCTCCTTGCCTTTGAACGGGAAAAGCTAAAAATCATGTAAGTTGTCATGGGTCTTTAAGTGCGAAGGCAGTTCCAAGTGAAATACTCCATTGTTCAGGACTCAAAGTGATACAATGGGTCTTTCACTTGTTCTCCAGTTTCCAACATGGCGCTTTAAGGTGTAAAGTCTTGCTTATCACTGATACTAAGTCTCCTACCTAGTAGTTAAGATTAGCGTGATGTTTGTTGTCTGCAAAACGCTTGGCATCAAAGGGTTATTAAATTGACTGGTGCTAGACTTGTTAATTAACCTTCTGTATATGCATGACAAAATCATCCGCTGTTGGAATGTTGCTGCACACTTGAGTTTAATGAAAGTGTGGGGTTATGCCTCAAGTTATTATACATAGGCAAACCCTCATTGATGAGTGAGGGACTTATTTTATGAGATTTGGGTCAGAGGAAGGTCAGTTGACCATAAGTTCCTGGGATACAGCAGCATAGCTTTAAATGTAAAGCTTTAGTTACAGGTTAGTACTGTTGAATTTTAGTCTTCTTCAGATGGCTGGTTCTTCTGCGGGATTGTGGAGTTTCAAACATCTATTGTATGAAGACAATAGATCAGACGGTGACTATAGTTGGAATAATCTCCTTTGTAATAGCACTTGAAATTTGTCTCACCTGTCATTACTTGTACGCTGGCACACTGCCCTTGATCTCACTGATCCCAAGTAAATACTCAACTTAATACAACTTTTAAGTAATAAACACAAAAAGCTTATAAGTAAAATATAAAATAGTGGCAGTAGTTGAAAGTTTTTCATTAGCATCAACTTAAAGGTAATTTATAGGGTTCAATGTTCACCACATCTTACACATTACATCTCATTTTCAATGGCACTTGGCCAAAGGAAAATGTAAAGTGTTTGTAAGAGCGTCTACAAATACTTCAACTCAGGGCATCATGCTCAGCCTCAGGGTCAGTGTAAACATCGTCATCATTCTCAAGATGGCATTTCAGATTCATCTGCAAATAGCTGAACTGATTCTCTTTCACATGCAATTGGCAGCACATATCAAGGCAATTTGTATCACTAATTAGTAATTAATTTGGTCAAAAACTCGACCAACATTAAAAACTAATTTTGACATAGAACAACAAAGCCCCCATGCTTGAGTCATTAAATCTAAACTTAATTTTAAGTCTGACCTAACCAATAAAGCCCTCAAGCCCGTGTCATTGTAGTTAAATATAATTAAGTGAAATCACTAGGCCACAAATTCAAGTTTGGATATACTTAGGATATTTTTGTTTTATAATAACTGACGATTTAGAGCCAGTCAACCTTTAAACACTTCCCCCTCCTTGACTGGATAAAAGCGGAGGGTATTCTTTTTCTCTTGGTCACAACATCCAATTTTTGATAAACTTCAGAATAGGATGCTACATTAAAAGTCTTTGGCTCTGGATAACATTTAGTTCAGGCGTGCTGCCTTCATTTCCTAGGTTCTTTTCCTGCTGCAGCTCCAGCAACTTTAGCAAACTTAAACTAGCCCCCTTGGCTTCAATTTCAATATTCTTCCCCTCCCAAAAAAGGGATATTAGCTTTAGTGGTGATAAGGCTTTATTATTTAATAATCAAATTTATTTTTCTTTATTGTTTTTTTTGTTTTTATAAGTTTTATCATTTTTTATTTTTATATTTATTTTTTTATTTTTTATTTTTTCATTTTTTCGTTTTTTTTCTTTTTAATAAGAATTGATAAAGCTTGCAAATTGGATATGAGAAGAATCTAACGAGTTAAGAGTATGCTTCAGGGTATTTTCAATACTAGGACATTCATTGATGAATGTGTCAATTGGCATAGCTATATTCACCCCCTTCAATATTGGGGTACCTGATGCATTGCTTGGCCCCTCAGCTTGAGCATTCTCAGATATCTTTTGCACATATGGTTTAGCAACTACTTAGAGGCTTCAGGTATGGCATCCTTACTCTGAGAGCGAGTTACCACATGTACATTTGTAAATTCTTCATTTGGTGATAAAATAGAATTTGTATCGCTTTAAAGTGTGGCCCTGTGGCCCATATTTTTGTGGTGGTCAAGTGAAACTGGTGTTTTTGGCACAATAAATCGTCCTTTATCTATTGTGCTTGTTCTTTTCCCCTTACCTGTGTGTTATTTGGAAGGACTACATTAACACCATGCTGACAGCGTTGGGAAGCATAGTGTCCTTTGTGATTGCAGCTATAGCAAGTAATTTCCTTTAATGGCAGTGAGGCCCTTTTTATTTGAGTTTTGTTCATTTTTTTAAAAGTGAATTACTGTCAATATTGTTTTCAAAGGGTTTTCCAGCATAGGTAGCAGGTCCTGATCCATATCCAGTATTAGGAGGGCTGTAAATTTTTGAACATCTGTGCAAATAATCAACCAATTCAGATGTTGCAAGGCTTAGCACAAAAGCAGGCAATAAAGCATTTGATAAATTTGGGTAAGGTTCTATGCATGTTCTAGTGCAATTTTAGCATCAAAATCAACCATAGCCTTTGCACCTAGGAGAACTTGAGCTTCATAAAATAGAATCAATCTGCAAATTCATCAAATGTTTCATCTTTTTTAAAGCTGATATTCATGGATTTAGATTTTCTGGTTGACATTCGTTCTGGTCCTCCAAATTTATGAAACACGGCCCCTTTGACTTTGGCATAGGTTGGGTTTTCATCCAAATGAGGCATAATTAACTCAATACTCCATTCATCTAAGCAGTTGATCATAGTGGCTGCTTTGTTACGGTCACTATCCCCATACATGGCCATTTCAAAGCGTTTTATAAAAGTTGCTATATTTCCATCCTTGTCAAAAGCAGGCAGGTTTGCTGGTTTGAAATTATCACTTTCTCGTTCATGGTTATCATGATTACTTCTTTGTTGACTTGAGCCAAGAGTACTAGGGTGCTGAGGCATAGTATCACGGTTAGAGGAACAAGGGTTGGCCAAAGCAACCATTGGATGTGGCAGTTTCCGTCGTGGCCCATTAATCTCATAATGTTCAGAGGCATCACTATCAGTAAATTTGCTTTGGGCATGCTGGCTTTGACAATCATTCAATATTGCAATTTTCTTATTTAGATTGGTCATTTGCAATTGAAGAGCAGAAATCACATGATCTTTTTCTATGGTTTTCTTCTTTAACCCATTCACTTATTCATGTAGGTCATTATTTGCCTGATTGATAAAAAAGACTTCTACAGTGAGATTGTTAATTTGATGACTCATTATGTCCGCTGAATCTTGGAATTTTGTAAATCCATCCTTAGAAATTGATATAGCCAGGGGTTACTCCCCTGCTCAGCATGGTCACCATCTGTGTTCCCAGCCATGAGCGCCACTTGTTAAATTTTAGTCTTCTTCAGATTGGGAGTTCTTCTTCTGCGGGATTGTGGAGTTTCAAACATCTATTGTATGAAGACAACAGATCAGCAGGTGATTATATTTAGAATAAACTCCTTTTTAATAGCACTGGAAAGTTGTCTCTCCTGTCGTTACTTGTATGATGGCATGCTGCCCTTGATCTCACTGATCCCAAGTAAATACTCAACTTAATACAATTTTTTAAGTAATAAACACAAAAAGCTTATAAGTTAAACTATAAAATAGTGGCAGTAGTTGAATGTTTTTCATTAGCATCAACTTAAAGGTAATTTATAGGGTATAATGTTCACCACATCTTACACATGACGTCTCATTTTCAATGGCACTTGGCCAAAGGAAAATGTTCATAAGAGCGACTACAAATACTTTGACTCAAGGCATCATGCTCAGCCTCAGGGTCAGTGTAAACATTGTCATCATTCTCAAGATGGCATTTCAGACGCATCTGCAAATAGCTGAACTGATTCTCTTTCACATGCAATTGGCAACACATACCAAGGCGATTCATATCACTAATTAGTATTTAATTTGTTATTAAACTCGACCAACATTAAAAACTAATTTTGACATAAAACAACAAAGCTCATGTGCCCAAGTCATTAAATCTAAACTTAAATTTAAGTCCAACCTAATCAATAAAGCCCTCAAGCCCATGTCATTGTAGTTAAATATAATTAAGTGAAATCACTAGGTTACAAATTCAAGTTTGATATACTTAAAATATTTTTGGTTTATAATAATAAACTATTTAGATCCAGTCAACCATTCAACAGGTACGTTCAGAATGTCCATATACTTGAGGTTGATAGACTGATAATCTGAAAGATCAATCTTTAGCATGTCACAAAAGACCTATCAAAATAGCGAGGTAGAATGAAGCTCTTTTACTTACCACTTCACGTGGCACACCAAAAAGGGCAAAAACGTGCGCCACAAACAAATATGTGATTTCTTAAGCTGTAGTTGTCAATTAAGGGATAAATATGGCACATTTTGTGCTGTAATCTACAACCACCATAATTGTTTCATACCTACAGGAAGTCGGAAAATCACAATAATATCCACCAAAAGTGAAATCCATGGCATTGTTGCTTATTTAACAAGGTGAAGGAGACCATTTCAATTAGTCCTATCTGATTTGGAATGCACAGAGTAAGCATACTTTAATCCGTATGAGATTCTAATTTGTAAGTCCTTTTAAGATATAACCAACTTTAGTCAAGTTGGTGGATTTTTTATGCCAGGGTGACCCACGGTTGTTGGGTCATGACATTCTCTTATGATGCAGAACCCAAATCAGAGGGAGCCCATATGTTAATTTGGAAGTATAAAACTTTATCCTTTTGAGAATGGAATCTATAATGGCATTACCAGCGTCAATTTTTGTCAGGAGTACTCAACCATTGACTTAGAAGACTTGTTTTACGGCACAGCATCCAAGAGATACCTTTACCACCATAGGATACAGGGACTGGGTTTTAAGAAATTGCTATAATCACTGGCTCAGAATGGGTGACATAATAATGAGGGCTCTAGTATTAAGTGATTTTGAATTTTGGTTCAAGGTGGGGGAAGCAACCGTGATAATACTGGAAGTGGAGGTGGCATGATATGTGTTGGGCCACGATTTCTACAGCTGGTGGCCTGAACATTCTGAAGGAAGGTCCTTTGAGGCTTGATAGGTGTTCAGTTATATCTAAGGCTTAGAGGTTCAAGGTCTCATTTGCTTATTCTATGTTAATTAACCACGATTTGGTTTGAAGCTCCCATAAAGGCTGATGATTAGGAACATACCCTCAGCAGCAGGTTCAGAGGTTCCTATCTATGGGTATGAAGGGACTTAACTTAGACTAAGGTTCAGAGCTCTGAAAAATTTTTCTGCAATAGTGATTTTTTTCTTAACTAGGGGTAAAAATTTATTTATTGGGTAAATAGATAGCACTATTCAAAGTGCTAGCCAAGGCGATATTCTATTAATATACATAGTTGATTAGAGATTAGAACGGATCTTAATAGTTTTCATTCTAATTTTTTTGGTCTTTAAAAATTTTATTGTTAAACTAACAACTTATTTTAGAACCTTATCAAATAGGTCTTACAGCAAACTTCTCTTAATAAATATATTTAAAACTAATGTATATTAGACAAATTTAATAATTAACTTTAACTTAGAGTCAAGGCTTCATCTGATCTAATGTAAAGCCCAACAATCTTTTAAGGGAAGTATGTGATTAAGTCAGTGTCTGTATTCAGAGTGGGACCAATCAGTAGATTACAACTTAGGATGTCAGGTAAAATATGGTAACCCCCTTAACAACTTAACTTTTCAGTTAAATCTAGAAAGTTGCGCTGAGTCCTGGTCTGCCTGTGCACCAACATATAGTTTTGTGATAGTATGTAAATGATATGTGATTAATGCGCACAACCACAGTATGTTTAGTCCTGTAAAAGGTACTTCCAGTGCATTAATGACCAGGAAACAGCAACCAACTCTTTATAGTAGATAGTCCATGTGCACTCCATGACATTAAACTTCTTAAAAAGTAAGCCACAGTATTTTCCCACTAAAATGTTCTTGCAAAAGGACAGCATCATCGCGGTACATAATGCAACACAAGCCACAAAAAAGGACTTATCTTCGTCAGAGTGATAAAGGGTTTTGGTGAAAATCTTTAATTTTCTTAAAAGCACGTTGGCACTTTGGGGTCCAATCAAAAGGCGCATTCATTCTCATTAGAGAGTTAATAGTTAATCTCATTCCAAAGTGTCTGGTAAGAACTTCCTAAAAGAAAGTGACTGATCCAAGGAAGCTGCACAGTTTCTTCTGCATTATTGGAATGTACTAAGGATAAATGTCCTTAAGATTGGAAGTCGTGATAGCATGACTATCTTTCAATATCAAATTACCCATGAACCAAACTTCATTCATAAAGAATCACATTTGGATGGCTTAGCGACTAGATCAGCTTTTTAGAGTACTGCGGTCACAGACACCAAATCCTTCCCTTGTTGTTCAGCTTTGAGCTAGTGGATTAAAATGTTATTACATAAGTAATATCCTATGAGAACCTGAGATCTGCCATTGCTTAATTAATTCAATGCTGAAAGACAGCCAGGAAATTTCTAAACCAAAGGGCATAATTTAAATTGTATAAATACATGGTGATAACAGCCATCAGCAACTCTTATCCAGACTTGAACCCCACTATGTGTATTTGATACACCATATCAAATTTGTAGAAAACTTAGGATTTTGAAACTTTTAGGAAATCAAAGCCTCAAAAGGTAACGTTTATATATCAGGGATCATAACATTAATCAGGTACCCATAGTGTAAAGTATGAGATCTAAAGCCAAAATTTCTATTTGCCATTTTGCATACCTAAACAAAAGGAACTGAATTGATTGACTGGCAAGATAGGTAGCGTCAAATAACAAAAACATACACCATGAACAATATAAAAATGCTAAATTTAAGTTCCGTTGAAAACAGGTGAGTTCAAAGAATTATACACAAGTTAATTTAATATATAAATCTAGAGCAAGTTGCAGTTTTCATCCCACCAAGTCATGAATCTTACAATGAGGTACGGTGCAGCAGCAGGATAACTCCAGCCCCTGTCACTTGTATGTGGACTCAAGAAAGTGCACTTATTGGTGATACGCTCCTACCATCATCTCAGTTGGTGTCCAACCACCTAGTTGAGGTTAAGGCCTCTTTAATTCCAACTGGCCTCTCTTGCCGAGGGTTTAGTAGGGATAATAGCGTAGATCTGACATGGTCAAAGTGATGGTGTTGAAGGATATCTTTACAAAGAGGTGATCTGAGACTGAAATTTATCACAGACAAACCAAATGCAATAGTACAAGTTTATATTTATATAAAAACTAAGTGGAAACGAAAATGGGCCTTTATTTATTCTGAGAATATAAAGAGAGAAATTTAAATGAGGAATAATGGAACAGATCCTCAACTGATAAATAATAGCTCAGCAAAAGTGATGAAAAGTTTATTAACTTGAGCATAGAATCCTAATGAAATCTGGTGCCCCAGAAACAGTTAACTGATGGATTGGGATCCTTAAACCTTAGAAAGCCTTCTATTAATTTTTAATTTTTTGAATTGATACAGTTTAATAAAAATCAACAATAAGTGTCATCAGATAAATGGGATTGCAGCTTTCAATGTAGCAGATTTCCTGAGTTCTAACCTTAGGAAAATTCATATACAATTGCAACTGTTACATCATCCACTCAAAAGAAGGAACAATGGTGTACACTAACCAAAACCATAAAGGCAGATAATTGCAATTAAGTGTTTTCCAATGGGTGACATTGTGGAATGGGAACTTGAATGGAATAATTGGAAATTCAGGGCTCCCAGGAAGCGTCAATATTATCCCTGGAATTTTACTAATAAAACAAGAGGCCTCAATTGCTAGCAGTCTAAAAAGCCACCCCCAAACTTCCCATCCTCCTCTCCAAAAACCCACAAAATCATCAAAGTAGACTTGAGGACCCATGGAATTTCTTGGGACATTGTAGTCAGATCGTCTTGAAGGCTGCCTGGTAAGCACAACCCACCAAGAAATAGGCAATAAGAAGATAACATAAGAAGTTCCCAAGCCCTTATTGCATTCAATAATTTTCATAGATAAATCAAAAGAGAATTGCAAAATGTCAAGCAAGATAAGCAGCGTTTTAAAATGTATGGCGTGAACAAAAAAAAGGTTTACAAATTCTGCCAAGTCTTGAAGAGCCAGATATTTACACGACCATTGACTTAAATAAGTAAAAGCCACTTAAGTTGAAGGTCACATTTTACCTAATCATAAGTCTTATGCTGAGGTACAGTGCCTCAGCAGGATCAACCCAGCCTCTGAAACCTATGTGGACTCATAAAATGCACTTAATGCTATATGCACTAATGGCATCTCTGTTGGTGTATAAACACCAAGTCGAGGTGTGGGGCCACTGCAAGCCCAAAATGGGCTCTGTTGGTTAGGTTTTGGTTGGAAATGGCATAGATACGCCATGGTCAAAGCAATGGTATAAAAGGATTTCTTTCTAAGAGGAGATCCAGGACATAGCTTCCCACAGTAAAAATAAATCCAATGGTGTAACTTTATATCCATATAAACAAAACCAAGTTTAAACGCAAATGGGTCTTTATTATGACTTATGATAAAGAAATGAGAGAATCTTAGATGAGAAAAGCAGAAACATATCCTCAATTGATAAATAATAGACAGAAATATCTATGAAAATTATAATAAACTTAGGTGTAGAAATCTGATTAATGCCGGTGTCCCAGCAACTGCTAACTGGTGTATTGGGTATCTAAATTCCTAGAAATATATCAGAAATTTTTTATTTAATTAAAATTATCCCATATTTGCGTTGACTCAACAATTAAGTCTTGTTGGAGAAATGGATTGCAACTATTAGTGTAGCAGACTTCTTAAGTCCCAACCTTAAGAAGATCCATGTACAATTGCAACTGTTACATCACCCCTTCAAAAATGATTATCCTAATGAACACAATCCAGGACCATTAAGGTGGGGATTTCATTCAAGCGATTTTCCAATGGGTGACTCAGAGGAAGAGAAGCTTATAGGGAATCAATTGGAAATACAGGGTTCTCAGTTAGATTCAACGTTCCTCTGAAAGTCTCCTTGTAGGCGGAAAAAGCCTCAACCGTTAGCAGTCCAAACAGCCACCCCCAAACTTCCCAACCTCATCTCTAAAAAGCCAACAAGAACATCAAAGAATACTAGAGGGTACATGGCTTTCAGTATAAGTGAAATGTAATCCAACCGTCCAAATAAGATCAGTGTAACTTAAGCCCCAGGCGCAAGTATACAAAAAGCTTACTTTAATAAAATTACTCAATTAAAAAATTAATAATCGATGTATCCTTTTATTTTCTCTATTGTAATAGTGGCAACCAAACTAAATGGCAAAAAGAACGTAAACTTTATTTTACTCACACACATGTTATATAGGAATTAGGTAAGAACACTTGGAGGAAATCTCCGAGTGCTTCCAAGCCAAGATCTATGAAAAATTTCTACATGAGGATTCTGCGGCAGCTGGTTATATCTTTCAAACAATATTTGGTTTTTTAGGTTGTGTTTAGACCCAAATGTCAGAAGGTTTCAAAAATATTCTGATTTGAGGATCATCCCCATTAGTAATATTGACCAAAACTTTAGGAAAGGTTAGCTCCTCTCAGATTTACTTGAAACTTCTGTTTGAGTCAAAATCCTGACAGCGCCCCCTTATGAACCTGGTGTAGGGGGACTAATAGTTGCAAAAATCGACTTTGTACTCAATTTATTACAGTCCCCTGATCGATCTCCACAAAAAAGTGTTTATTTCTTCATTTATAAATAACTCTATAGGGTTCCTGACCACTTTGTAGGTAATTTGTTATTGCATTTACTGGGTTATTTTTAATAGAAAAGGACTAGGTAACCTGGCTGAAAGGTTTTCAGAGGAGCATGATTATTGTTAACCTGATTAGTTTCTCTGGTGGTAGCAGACAAAAATTTGAAAGGCAAGTCTGAAGTCAGATAATCTCATTAGTAATACTTCTCATAGTAACTTTAGAGGCTTCAGGGTAGGCTACTTCAGTTATGCTTGCACTTTAGAGGGTAAATGGACTTCCTTCCATACTAGGATTAGAAGGGAGACATTCTGATAATCTTATGACTTATTAAATAGGCAAGAATTTTACTAAGTAGATATAGCCATCAATGTAAAAAGGCAGTTGAAGCCATTTTCAGAAGGGTTGATATTAATAAAGCTCTTATTCTTTCTACCATTCCATTGTTTGAAGTATTGTAGTAAATGAGAAACACCTGAGTGAACCCCATTAATTCTGCTAACTCATTCATTAGAACGATCAAAAAAATTACCATTATTGATAAAATTTTGTTAGGGGCATTCATGTTGGGTGATAATTTGATTATAGAGTAGTGTAGAGGTAGCTTTTGCCAAAGAAAAGGATAGGGATATGGCTTTGATCCACTTTGTTATATATCAACAGCCAAAATGAGGAATTGATGGTCATTGGAAGCTCTAGGGAGTGGTCCTCATAACATCAATACTTAGAGTATGAAAGGGTTCACAGGGTGAGGACCACTGGATGTTGTGGTCATAGATTAAATCCATCTTGACTTTTACATAACAGAAAGAACTCCAATACTTTTTTAATAGGAAAGACATCCCTTACCATTAGTATTGTTTTTGAGACAATGGTATTTCTTCCAATTTCTTCTGTGGATGACTTGCAGATGTCCTTCTAGTATAACATCTGTGTGAGCAGAAGGTCGAATGTAGGGTATCATTGTTGTGACATAAGTTTGTAAAGCTTACCATCTTTGTTCTGAATATTTGACACCCTTTTTTTGATTAATTTTGAATAGTTGGTGAATCTAATTTCAATAAGTTAGGTTATGCTTAAAGATCATGGAGTCATTCTTCCTCAAGGTGGTTAAAATTTTTACAGTTACCTAGATAAACAATCCACATTCTAGTGTATTGGCCCTTTTCTATGGATGATGGAGTAATTGTAGTTTTAGAGTTACAAGCCCATTGGTGCAATATCCCATCAGGATTCTTCATATGTTAGTGCATCACGATGAAGCATGTTTATTAATTATGGCAAAATGATTCCCCATATAAATAAGGCAGATAGCTTAAAAGCCAATAGTGCCATCAAACACTCAAGTTTGGTAACACAATAGTTTGTTTGGCTTTTAATAAAGTTGTGCTATAATAAGTAATGGAATGGTTCATCAGATTTTCGTCTTAATGAGGTAATATAGCTCCTATAGCTATATTGCAGCATCAATAAAATGTAACAATGGTTTTTCAAACTGAGGATGTATGAGTACAGGTGATTGAGAGAGAGCTACACATAATAAGTCAAAGTGCTACTGCTTTTCTATCCACTGTAAATATTAAATCTTCATTCAAAAAAATAAACTTATAGGTTTGGATGTGCCTAAAAAGTGTGGAATAAATCGGTGGTAATATGCAATCATCCCTAGAAAGTCTTGTACATTGAAAGATGACTTAGGTGGGTACATTTTAGAATTGACCATAACTTTGTCATCTATTGGGGATATTCCTGCCTTGCTTACTTTATGGCCCAAAAGATCCATTTCGCTTTGAAAAAGGAACATTTTGAGGGTGTTAACTTCAGAGAAGATTGGTGTATTTTTCTGGAAACCCTTCCTTAGGTATGCCAAGTGGTCGGTAAATGTTTGTGAGAAAACGGTCTATATTGTTAATATAGACTAAAAAGAAAGAGCGTTCTAAATCCCCTAATAAAATATCCATTGCTCATTGAAAGGTGTCAGGGGCGTTTCATAGCCCCTGCGGCATCTGAGTAGTCTGAATAACCCTTCACTTGAGATGAGGGCACTTTTTTGCAATCTTTATGGAATAAGTCATTTTTCTAATAACCACTTGCGAGGTCCATTGCTAAAAAGATTATTGTGACCCAGACAACAGACGTAAGGAGCCATCTATACAAGGTAGGGAAAGTCTATCCTTTTAAGTAATGGAATCTAGTTTGCAATAGTCCATAGCAACTAAATGTCCGCCATCTTTTTTCAAATTAGCAAAAGTGGGGAAGCCCAAGGGCTTTTAGATGGTACAAGTAGCCCAGCTTCTAATAGACTTTTTAATTCCAATGCTACTTGAGCCTCCTAGACCTTAGATTTTTGGTAGGCTGAGGATTTAAAATGGGGAAGATACTCAATTTTGACTTGGTAGATTACTTCTGACATCTTCCCATAATCACCTGGTCCCATTGAAATATTATTATATTCCTCAATAAGAGCTTCTAAATTCTGGCGTTCATTAGGAGGGAGACTGTCAAAGTTATCTTTTGACCAGAGTTATGGTGTTTAAAGAATCAACCATAAGTCTTGTAGAGAACCAAAACTACTTACATCAGTGATATTGTCAATAAGAAAGTCTTTTGCATAGGCAATTAAAGCATGTTGAGGAACTTGGAGTTTCCTTTTTGCTAGTTTTTAATAGAATGAAGATATATTTACCATAGGCGGGGTCTGAAATCTCAAGACAGGCCAGCGCCACTATGATAAAAGGATTGGGTTGTCTGTATAACTCCAAAAATTGATTAGAGGAAATGTGAATCCTAATTCTGGAATCCACAAGAACTTAAGAGCAAGGTAATATTAAAGGAATGGGTGGCATACAGAGGTATCCCATCCTTGAAATCCATGGTCTCAGGAGGTAGCTTAGTTATGCACCCAAAGTTTTAATTCTATGTTTTACAGATCAAAGAGGGATATTCAATAAGGCATATAAACTTTTGGGGCCCTTTTATGTTTGATCAGGAGATCAAATACTAGTGGTATCTGATATCCCAAGAGTGAAAGGTAATTATCTTTGTGTTTTATTATGCAATTGGACTTTCGCATTAGTTTTACTCCAATAAGCAATTCATAGCTATTGTTTTCTAATGCAATAGCGGGGTGATTTTTAAAAGCTTTCCAAATTGGAGAGGTAAGGCAAAGTATGCTCTCATTGACTTAGTATGCTGATTTCCCGCCGCCCCATATTAAGCTTTTTGGATCAAGTCAGGTGCCATTTTGATTTTCTTTATAAGTTGGATAAAAGTAACCTTAACTGGGATTCCTGTTTCAATTAGAGCCAAAACTATAACTTTATGAACAAATACTACCCATTTGTACCACCAAAGATCTGAAATGGGAACTAACAGCTAAAAAATCAGTAGATAATTGTAGTGAGATAATCAGAGGATTTTGTCTTGACCAGGATTTTAGGCTTTCAATTTGTTTAAAAGTTTTGTTAGGTAATGTTTGGCTCTCACTAGAGGAGCTGACTGTAGGAATTCAAGTGGGTAATTGACCAATGTAAAGTAAAAAAACCTAATGTTTTTTCTTTTTTTAGTAGAAAAAAGTCTTTGACTTCATCAAAAGCTAATATAAAATAGCCTAAAGCACTAAGCATAGAGCTAGAAGGTTAAAGCACTTGGTTTCGTCAGAAGAGGGATCCTCTTGCCTTATGTGCCTGATCTTTTGCTGCCTTTATTATAGTGAAGTTGGCGGAAGAAGCCTATGGTGTGGCTGGTCTTCTTTCAAAAGTTGAAAAATAACTCAGGTGTGGGCAAGTTGGGAGCATTTTAATAAAACTTGAGTCCAAGGATTATTTTTAAGATGGGTGGCCTAGTAGTCCTAAACAGATTGGAAGAAATCTTCATGATGGCTTCCTTAATATACAGGAGGGACATATGTTTAAGCTTTACCGCTTTAAGGTAGAGTTAGATGCTGAGCGTATTTTTTGAATGCTTATATGTATGCATTGATATAATTATCCAACATAAGATGAATTCCTGAAAGATTTGGGCCTCAAAATAAAACCTTTGGACAAACTCATTAATGAATTCTCCCAGGTTTAGCTTAAATCCTATAAACGTCAGTTTCTTATTGGATAGCGTTAAGTCACTAACAATATCCCAAAGCAGATCAGCCTTAGCAACATTTCAGGTATGATAGGGCATCAAATGAAGTACCATTATATCCTGTGCTACGCGGCTAAGGCAATTGGTCAAGTGTTTGAGCCATTCTTAGTTGGCTCTTTCTTCCATTTCACTTTCATAGCAACGCAAGGAGGAAAAAATGCTCCCTTCAACAGGGACATACTTCTCATTGATGGTTGGTTTAATAGTATTACTTGGAGGATTTGGAGGCTAGATGGCTGAAACTGACACTGGAGGCACTCTTTTAGCTAAAAAGGTAATGGTATCCTGAGAATATTCCTGAGTTAAGAATGGCATCCACTTGATTCAGAAGATTGTTTACATCTTAAATAACTAAATCTACTCGCTCATGGGCAGCCTGAAGGGCCATTTTGGAGCCAAGGAGATGGGTCAATTGCTTTATATACATTATATTAAACTAGTATTTTTTGTCTTAAAGCTTAAGTTAGTGTTGCTTGATGGTGAGCATTTGCTGTTCCAGTCCTTGTGCTAAAGGGTAGAGCAGCCAAGGTTCAAAGTTATTAAGTGATGAGCACCTAATTAACTTAAGAGTGGAGAGCCACTCCAACCTGAGTGAGTTGCGCTCCTTGAGCTATGCGTCCTAATTAGACATCGAGATTTTGGAATTTATTAGATTAGCAACTAAAGCCAATATTAAGGGATCTCCAAATCAGTACTAGGCCCAGGAGGCCCCAATGGGCCAGGGGGTCTGGGAGACCCACGTTGTCTGGGAAGTACATTGTAACCAGGTGTTCCAGGTTTTCCAGATATTCCAGGAAGACTAGTATCACTTGGCATTACAGGTGGTCCAGAGGAATACATGTTAACCTGGATGTCTTATATCCTGATTTAATTTCTTTGAGAAAGCAGAGACATACCTCCATGGAGGGTATAAATTTTTAATCTGGGTTTGTAATCATGTTTATGATCCCCAATTTGGTTACATATGACGACTTCTAGATGGCTAACATTATTGGAGAGCTCTAGGTTGACGAATCTCATTATTCCTTCATCAAGGCATGTTAACGTAACCTGCATATCGTTGTTGAGTTAAGAATTTTTCCAATATGGCACACTATTCTCACCGCTGAAGAGAGAGTCTTAAATGTAAAGTTTAATGAGTTTCAAATGCAAAGTCTTCAATATTTGCAAATTCCAAAACAGCTCTTATTTTTTAACCATGTTACTTGTATTAGATGGTACAGGGTGAGATGCACAAATTGGTGCAAATAGAGCTCCAAACTTCTGTCCAGACTGATCTTTGTTAAGTGAGAAAAGATAGTTAAGCCCATCATAGGGGTTGGTACCGCAAGGGCTCATTTTCTACTTGCACACCTTCCTGGAACAAAGGCCAAGGTGAGGAGGAGCTGGAGGGCTTCAGTAGGGTCCAAATTTTTTAGTTTAAATGCTCCATGGAAGGAGTGAGGAGGCACACCTCCATAGATGTGGGTAATAAAAGATTGTGAGTTGTTGCATTTCTCCTAAATTTATGTTAATACCCACCCATTGAAACGAGCGGCATCATAATTTGAAGAGGTGTCTGACGCTGAATCATCAATATTTATTTTAAATATAATTGCTGGGAACTTGTGGTGACTGTCAGGGAGAACCAATTTTTTGAGGTTGATGGTGATGTAATCCAACCGTCTGTGTAAGGTTAGGGCGAACAAATCTTCAGTCACAATAAAATTTAAAAGTTTATCTTAATAAAAGTTTTCAATCAAGGAGAAACACCTTAATTGGAATATTTTGTATCTTTGATATTGTAATAGGATCAATCAAAGAAGAATGGCAAAAAGAACGTAAACTTTGTTTTTTTTCTCACACAAAATTATATAGAAGCTTATGTAAAAACTCTCAGGGAAAATCTGCAAGTGATTCCAAGCTATGGGTTACACTAATTTACTAATTGGGATTCTGCGACAGCAGGTTACATCTTTTAAACATTATTTGATCACTTATATATGGTTTGGAGACTAACGCCAGGAGGGTTTGATAATTCTATTTGGGTTTATCCCCAGAAGTAATATTAAACAAATTTTTATTTGGGCTCAAATCCCATCATCAGATCTACTCTAGTCTTCAGTTCAAACTGGAATCCTGACAATGGCAGTGCTTGTGACATTGCCGCTAGATCATCTTGTGAGCTGCCTGGTAAGTACAACCTGCCAATAAAAAGGTGATTTAAAATAATATAACAGAAAAGTTCCACAGCTCTCATTTGCCATTCAACATACTGCATATTTAAACCAAAAATAGAGTTGCCACATTTGTCCATCAAAAAAGGTATAATTAAATTCTTAAAATGTATGGCGCGGACAATAAAAATAGAGGAGTTCAAATTCTGCCAAGTTTATTTGAGCCCATATAATTACACGCCCATTGATTTAAATAATTAAATCCCACTTGAGTTTCTAGTCAATCCTACCAAGCCTAAACCTTATGCTGATGTACAGTGCAGCAACAGGATCAACTCAGCCTCTTTCATGTGTGTGTACTTAAGGTAATGCAGTTTCTGGTTATATGATGATATGGTCATTTCATTTGGTGTTCAACCACCAGGTTAAGGTTTAAGGCCGCTAAAAGCCCAAACAGTCCTCTGTTGTCTAGGGTTTGGCGTGTAGAACGGCATAGATTCGCCATGGTCAAATTAATGGTGTCAATGGCTTTTTTTATAATAGGTTGATTAAGGACAGAGTTTCCCACAGGCAGTCCAAAGGTTATGATTTAAACTTATTAAATAAACAAAACCAAGTGGAAATGCAAATTTGCCTTTAATTCTTATATAACATATTTGGGAGAATTTAAGATGAGGAATGGGGAAACATAACCTCAAAATAAAAAAGATAGCCCAGCAAGATATATGTAAATTATTAACTTAGGCGTGGAAGTCTAAAAAAGCCGTTGTCCCAGCAGCCGCTAAGGGGCTGATTGGGAGCCTAAATTATTAGAAAATCCGCCCAAAGTACCTAATTTCATTTAAAATTATCTCAAATTGCATTGGCTCGACAATGAAGCCTTGGTGGAGAAATGGGAGTGCAACTTTTTGCGTAGCAGTTTCCTTAAGTCTAACCTTAGATAAATTTATGTACAATCACTAATGTTATAATAATCTAAGCAAGTTTCAGAGTGCCATCATGTTTAAAGCAAAAAGTACTGGAAGTGACATGGGAAAGATTTTGTTATTCAAACACCCTTTTTAGTAAATCATCAATCCAGGTATTTGATACCAGGTCTTCCTCGCTGTTTAGGGTTTAGGTCAGTTGCTTTTAATAAAACTGTCATATGGAATCTTAGATAAGCAAAGAGTGACTTAGCAGCTGATTAACTCCTTCAACGTAAAAAATGACTTGAGTGGCACAAGGATCTGTGGCAAAGTAGGCTGGTCAGGTATAACATCAGTAGAGCATATACCACTGTTGCCTACACGGCATTTTCTGTTACCAGAATGAGGAGGAGTGAAGTTTTACCCAAATGAGCTTAGGAGGTAGATGATAGTTGGTTTCATTTTTATCTAATATAATAATTGGCGGCACCACCATCCTAACCCTAAAATCACCAAGTATAATATCTCTTGTATTGCTAAAAAAAGTTTTCCTCAATTCCATCCCAGGGGAATAAAATGCAGGGGCTTACGCAAAAGGAGTGTGAGCATGTGGATACAAGACTCCCCCATGATAGGTAAACTTGGTTTAATCTCAAGAGCTAAATCCTGCATGAACTGCAGGTCAATGTAGTTCCCTGTAACACCAATATCTAATGGGGAAGTTGCTTTTACCTTGAGATGTATAACTGTGATATGAATAGAAATAAGAGGTAAACATGGTCTAAGTTATTTAGCTCTTTGAGGGGAAAATGGTTAGACCTGATTTATATATTTAGATTTTTTTACTTTTTTTCTGTATTTGATTATAAACTGGTTGTGCATAGCTGCTGCCCAAGCATATGACAGAGGAACGGATTCAGGACCTTTAGGGTTTGATATGAGATGTACATCTGAATGATCTCAATAAACTGAGTCTACACAGCGCTCATCTTCAAAATGGTTAGCCAGTGAGATTTTTAATGATGAGAATGCTGGATCTTTGGGTTTACGGGGATTGTAAACGTTTTTTAAATGTTTAATAGTAATATCAACTTTATTTTAGGGTCAACCTGGGGAATATAAGCAAAACTGGGAATAGGAGATACTCTGGGTGGACAACTGGGGGCTCAACCAGTTTGGAATATTTCAAAATAAGTGAGGATAAAAAGGAGTCCTTCTGGGCATCATGATCTGAGTTGACTTACTTCTGTAATAAGATGCAGGGGCTTAATCTGTGTATAGAAAAGGTGGTACTCAGGTTTTAAGGTTTCCCATGCCCCACGTGATAAGGAAGAAATAATAGAGCTAAACAAATAATGGTATTTAACCGTCTTTCTCATAACCATAAAGGCTTGGAAACAAAACATAACTAAGCTATTAAAAGGTTGGATTTTAAATCAGGGTATGAGCGTGCTAAGAGAAAACTGGCCTGTAAATGTGGTTGCCTCAGCAGCTATAATAGCATGTATATTATTCTGTGGTTGACTCAAAAGTAAACCCTTTAACAACCTATAGATTGGTCCAATTTAACTCCTAATGCTTAATTTAATACTCTATTTAACACCTATTGCAATAATACAGCTTGGGCAACTATCACAATATTGATTTGATTATTTTATATAAAGCTTAGGCCAAATAACCCTGTACATTTAGCCCAATCTTCTCTGAAACTACTTGGCACAGGCTTCTCAACTCAACGTCAATTCAAAATAATTATTCTATAAGTAGCTTGAGCTGATTACATTTGCACAGTCAGGCTGATTATTGCTGCCCCAAATATTGGCAACTAGTCCTGATTAATCAGGACCAATATTAAAAAATCAGTATACAAAATTGTTCGGGACTGACCTGAAGTTAATGTTTAAAAGTCTCATGGACAATCAGATGAACGAAAAATGTAATCACTTTCCCACCTCAGGGCGCTTTTGTATGTCAGTATGCATAATTGCACAATAGCACTTACACATGGACTTCACAAATGGGAGTACCTAGTGATATTGAGAGAGGCCTGCTGACAACCCAATTAAAGGTATGTCATTTATTTAAATCAACCAAAAAAATTTCCCAGAATTCTTATTTTGTCATCAAAATAATGAACTCATTTCAAGATGATCCAAGGACCATTTTGCACGCTCATTGTTGCGATTTTTGTCCCTGAAAGCCTCCCAAATATGAGATTATTTTGCTACTAATAAACCTAGCAATAGGTCTCAGTTCTATCAGTTTAAGGGCCAAACTGAGGTGGAAAATAATCTGTGAGATTGCATGATCAAATGTGTCCAGGAGATGCCCTAGATGTATAAATACTGGCACCAGGACTGAAGAATTATTATCAAATAATCTAGTCTAATAAAGATCTATTTTATTTAATATACTTTCTGATTTGTATACTAAGTCACTTTTGGAGAGTGTCAGCAAGCTGGGATCTCAGAATCATTGTTGCAACTTTGACTGCCTCGGTTGAAGTTCCTGATTACAGCGGGAAAATCCAGCCCAAAATTGACTAGAAGAGTCGGGGCTATTTCAGGATGCCTAGTGAGTTTCTGAATGGTCAAAAAACTGTAAGCCACTGGCATAATTGAGGATCCATCAGCCAAACTTCATCTCAATTAAGCATGCAGGAATATAATTATTATGCGAGCAATCTGGAATTTTACAGCAGGTACAGATTACTAGGTGGTGCCCTTACCAGAGAGGTTTGAGCCATGTGAAATGGAGATGGGGTTTTGTTAATAACAAGTTAGGGTGTGGGAGCTCCTAATACTGTTACCAGAACTTATTTTATTGACTTGGAGGGGAATTAAACCAATTTTTATCCTTCAATAGGATTTAAAAATTGAGACCATTAAAGTTTTTTATACTCTTTACATAATAGTAACTAAAAGTTTTTTAATAAGATAATTTAAGAATGAAAGTTTTTGGATTTAACTCAATATAAAAAGAGGGCGGTAAATAACCAAAACCCCTACCATTAGCAAGGTGAGGGGTTTGGGTTGGCCTGGAAGGAGGTGGGTTTAGATTACTTACATTTTATCAAAAATGGAATATATGCTATTCCCAAAGGATTTAAGTTAGGCTTTTATATCACATTTTGGAGTTATATCAAGCTTTAAAGTTTGATTCACTACACTCTTTTGGTTAGGCCTGATTCTCGTTTTAAATTCCAAATGTCACTTTGGCACCAGCTAAACTTGTTGACTGTATCAAATCCTTTTATGACTTTTCCCATCTAATGCAGGCTTATAAAAAGTATTGTTTAAAGTATTTTTAATCAGGGGTCATGTCACAGTTAGTGAAATTTTACCTGGACTAGACCACCCTACTAAAGCCAAACATAAAAAGCCCTGGAGTCGAGGCCAGAACCATTGGGGGACACCAATGACCTTCAAGAGGTCATTGATCACAAATTTGTTCTGGCTTTGCCAGTCATGGCTGAGGGAAATAGCACCATATAGACTGAAAATCCAGAAAAAATTGATTTGAAAATCCAGAAATGAAGCCGATATATATTAACAGAGTTCATTAAATTTGTAAAATTTCAATTTTACTAAAAGGCGAAAAATTGTTACAGATCAATTTTTGTTAATCATTTTGAAACCACCGCAAAACTCCCTTTATATTGACACCGAATCTGAGAGATGCTCTTGCTATTTCGTTGAATCTGCTGTTTAAAGTAATACTAGTCTTCCAATATGGTGTGTAACAACCCAGTGAAAAGCCCAAAATGCTAAGGGCATAGCAGTTTAGAACAGTTGTAGGAGGGATCCTCTATTATTCTGGTGATGGAAATAAAAGATAATGAACATAACAAAGGCCCCCATAGCAAACCAAATGGCTGCAATGGGGGCAACCGTGGGTCTTGCTGGGGAATCCCCCAAGGGTGGGAGAGGCAAGGAGGAAATTAATCCTCCTGGGTTTGCAGAAGGTGACCTCTGGGCTCTTTTTCCCAACCATCTTGGACTGGTTCATCATAATAGAAATTCTGAAAATCATGAAAATTTTCAAAATTTTCAAACTTTATGAAATGCTGATTGGGTTCATGAATTTAATTGAATCAAATTGATCTGACCATTGGGAGGCCTTGGCCTTGTCTTGCATCAATTGAGAGGTTTCAGCTTGAATGGAGAGGTCAGGTTCATCACCAGAATGGAGGATCAATTACTAAATTGATTTAAGCTGGATTGTCCTTAGTGGAATGGCCTGGATGGTCCAGTGCCTGGTCGCTGCCTCACAGTTGCATGGATGGTGAGTCCTCACTTCCAAACAAAGAATCAATTAGCAAAGATGGCCTCACTCTGCCCAAATTGTGCTGAACCATCAGTAGATCAGTGAGGCAGATTGATTTGAATTCTCCAATTATTTTGTGAAGTGGGAGGTGGACCCAAAGCTGGTCTGCCAGGTGCCAACTGGGAAACAGGTCGTTGTGAAGAGTTCAGCAGATACAAAAACTCTTCCAAAGTGGTGGATTGTCATCATATGCTTGTGGTGAATACTTGGATTGCGATCACCATTTGTTGGGCTGCCGGATTGATGGCTTGCTGGTCCACTTGACGACCATCAGCCCTAGGATTCATATTGTGCATACTTTGCTGAGTTAAGTGAAAGTATTTTGAAAAAAAAGCAATGGAGCTCATGGAGTAGGTTTGGGTGTAAATAGTTTTATTAAAATCTTAAAGGTGAAAATGGACTGATAACTGCTCCTTTCAGAGGCAGTTGCCTTATATATGCGAAATGGGGAAAAATGGGGCCATGGGTACTTTTTTTCTTGGGCAGCGGCAGCTGATGTACTCATGGGTACTCAGCCTGGGTTTGGGGCTTCATCATCCAGCTTACACAATGGTTTCAAAAGCACTGGCAATGTAATTATTTGATTCTCTAAGGAGGGACTCTCACTGATCCAAACATAAGTTTTACTCAGATTGAAGGGGCGGCCAATTTTGGGTTCCACCAGGGTTGATTCCAACGAATTTTTAAAAGATTTTTTAAAATTTTCTGAAAGTAAATTTCCGACTTGGATTGGCTTTCCTAGACCCAAAATTTTAGTTTCATGTTCTGGACCAGGTTTTCTGACTTAAGAACCACTTCTTGAGTTTTGAGGCCCATTTTCTTCTTTTCCAAGGACGTAAAAGATGGCGGAGTGGGGCCCAGTGAGAGGGGAAGGTGCTGTTGTTGACTTCTGGCCTGTATGGCCTCTTTAAAGACCTCTTCTACGATTTCAACCAGAGAAAAAGCAGACAAATAGGATACTGTGTTGGGGTCTTTTGGTGCTAATGTAGTGACCCAACGTTCATCAACACATGACTCATGTCCCCCCAGTAGAGCCAAGGGCTCCACAGGGGCATTAGGTCTCTTCTTCTTCCTATAAGGGACCTTTGATCGATCTAACCCAAGAGTTTGGGTCTCTAGACTTACAGCTTTTCTCAGATACAAAGATGAATTTAAATGAAGTTTTAGGACATTTTGCTTAAGTTTACCCCTACTTTTAAGGACTTTTTCTAATAAAACCCTGGTTAAACCCTATCACGATGATTTGGATTTCATTTCAAACTCTGGTCCAACCCTTTCCTTCATCATGAAATGCCCTCACTCCTCGGCTTATTCCACTGAGTCTGAAACATCATAACTCGTCTATTACTGCTGTAGTACCTATCCAAACGCTTCAACTCTCAGGGACTCTTCTCCCTGATAGTTTGCTTCAGTTTGGCCTGCGTTTTGTGACAAATATTTTTATAGGGAAGCAACATAGAGATAGCCTAGGTCTTTGCATCCCCTGCTTGGACATTTTATCCTTATTAGCACCTCTTACCTGGTGCCTTCCTACATGCAATCTCTTGCGCTTCGTTTTCCAAACATTATCTGAGAAAAACCTCATTTTGCTATAAGTTTCCTCTCCTGCTGGGTGTCTAAAGTCAGCACACTTTCTCAGAGTTGTCCCCTTTTTATGAATGTTCTCTGGGCTGGTACTTTTGTATCCCTCCTGGCCTTGGTTCTTAACTTATTTAAATGGTGTGCTAAAGTGTTGTGCGGCTCCCCTCTCTCAAGAACCTCTTACAGTGTGCAGTATCTTCCACTACCAGCTCAACAATTATCCCACTATCATGATTTAAAAATCTAAAAATGAGATTTTCAACACGTTGTCCAACTTTAGGGATCACCACAAGGCCCAAGACAAGGACTTAGCTAACGTTCTCAGCCTCCATCTACTTCTCCATAAGTTTTCAGAGAGTTCACCAAAAGTTACTTTTTTGATGAATCTAATAAATCCCTCCTAGAAACTTTCCCAACGGTGGAAACATTTGTCAAGCCCCACGAGTTCCCCCCTGCTACCTTTGGGGACTATACTCCTTTCTCAACTTGGCCCAAGAAGGCTCACTACGGCTCAGTACTTGCGCCTGTTTTAAGAGAGATCATCAAGATTTTTATCTCTTGAACTGTTGAAATTGGAATTCTCTGCAAGTCCCTAGATAATACTGGTGCTGCCCTTAAAATATGGGATAACCCTCACCCCTCCTTATATGGGACTTGCTCCATCCTTGCGTCCCTGTTGTCCAACAGTCACTGTGCTGCCAAGACTATTTGCACCGCAGATTTTCAGACCTTAGAATTTGACAGCTCTGTTTTATTGTACACTCTCAGGGGACCTATCTTTGTACACCTGACGCCAATCATGTTTCAAATCCCATTGTGCCCTATACTTCTGAGGGCCTATCTGTAATTGGTACCGTCAATCTGATCCTTGTATATCCCTTCACTGGACTACCCCAGTACCGTTTAGAACCAGCCATGAGTTGCTGATAGTGAGACTGAAACCTCCGCCATAGGTGAAGTCTCCTCACTATTTGCCCTTCACCGCTACGCTCCATGGAGTAACCATCGATTTTGTCCTCAAAGGTAGAGGGGGTTTTAAGTCTAATTTATTTAATTCAAAAATTCAATTCATTAAAGCTATAAGCCTTCTGTTGGCATTTTAAAACCTATGCTACATGTCCAACCTGTTGCCCCTGTTGGCCAAATTAACAGCTTTTTTCAATTACTCCAGAGTCACCTTTCATAATAAGCACTATATGAAAATGGGTTGATATTCATAAAAGATTATTGAAGACAAAATCACACGTATGATCCCTCCAGAAGATAAGAAATCCTTGCTGGTGTAGTCTCCTGAGATAAAGATCTTCTTTTCTTAAACTTGGAGCATTTAACTATCCCAATACTTATATACCATGGGAAGCTCACTGGCAATGTGAAGTCATACTTTGTTGAATCCTTTGGTGATATTCTCACTTACTCTCCCCCCTCTGGGATTTAAGCTATCTTAATTTCCCTTAGATAAAAAATAAATTATCCTCTGCGTATTCTTGCTCTTGGCTACATTCATATCTGCTGGAAAGGATTTCCAAGCGCTCACTTAGGTGGACTCTGGTGCTACTGAAAACTCTACCTATCAAGGGCTTGCGGAGGCCCTAGACCTTCCCTTAGGGTTGGTCAGTTTTAAAAGGTAGGGCGTCTCAAGCCATCCCCAGCTTCCATGTATTATCACCTGCTCCCTTTGTTGCTGGCAATGAACAATTTTTGTAGAGCCTCACCTCTATTAAAGACCTCCTGTACCCTGTTATTCTAGGTGTTTTATGGTGGCGACAAATTGATATATTCATTAATCTCATGGATCCACTATGCCTGCGAAGTACCTTGAAGAAGTCACGGTTAGCATCCCTTGTCTGGATAAAAGCGCCATGGCTCTTAAGAAGATGTTGCTCCCCCTCATATGTAGGCCTAGCCTCTATTTAACTGATATCACCCCTGCTCCTGCTCTTATCATGCCTGAGTGCATCAGGTGCTATGCGGAGATGTTTGACCCATCTAAGGCTCTACCACTCCTTTAGCACGCCAACTTTGACTTAGAGTTCAAGTTGGCCGTTGACCTCGTCATGATATCCTCTCCAATCTATCCCTTGTCCTTAAGAGGGACAAGGCCGCCTTGAACGTTTGGGTTGATGATTTGCTCTCCAAGTGTCAAATCTTCAAGAATATTTTCCTGTGCGCTTCCCTCTTATATTTGTGGTGAATTATATGGTTCCCTCCGTCCCTCCGTCCCTCCGTTAATTATGACAATCTGAACAATGATACAGTACCTGACCCCTATCCACTCCCTCTGGAGCATCAGATCGCCCACTACGTGGAGAAGGCTAGGGTGTTCAGCAAACTGGTTTGCCCTAACGCTCTCAAACAGATTTGTATCAAGGAAGGCTAAGAGTGTTTGACCACTTTTTGTACTCAAAAAGGCATCTACCAGTTCAGGGTATGCTGTTTGGTTTGAGAAACTCTCCTTCCTGTTTTCAAAGACTTGTTGACGCTGTCATGGGAGACCTCATGGGAACCTGCGCGATAGCATACATGGATGACATACTGGTCTTCTCTATGGATGCAGAATCCCACGTCTGCTACCTTGTATCTGTCATGGAGTGACTACCACAAGCAACCCTTACCATCAAAGCTAGCATATGCGATTCTGGCAACCCAAGGTAGAGTTCTTTGGAAACATTATTTTCTCCCACGGTTAATTGATTGCCTCAGATAAGGAAGCAGCCATCCGAGATTAGCCTATCCCTCATCTCTCACAGAGTTATGCAGCTTCCTTGGGACGTATAACTTTTTTCTAGAAGTTCATCCCTCAGCTCTCAGAAGTTGCTCCTCTCTATACCGATTCTTTAAAAGAAGCTCTTTAGTTGAACCACAGAATGCAACGCCACTTTTCACGACATTAAGTCCATAGTTTAGTACAGTCTTATAGCACATGCAAACCTCAGAAGTCCCTGTATTATTGCAACTGACGCCTCCAGCTTTGCAGTAAGAGCTACTCTGCTGCAGGAAGGTGAAGATAGTGTGGAACGTATCGTTACTTGTTTCTTAAAAATGGCCCTGGTGCAGCTCAACTATGCCATCTTTGATAAGGAACTCCTTGCTGTTGTTGAGGATGTACAGCACTGGCGCCACCATTTTCGGGTTCCAATTGGCCCTTTACTTTCCACACAGACCACAAGGCGATGATGTACTACCTCGCCCCTCAGAAGCTGCCCCTTATTAGTCCCAGTGGCTGGAAGCTCTGCCAGTGACCAACTTCCAATATGGCTTTATTAATGTTACCAAGAACCTGTTAACAGATTCCCTATCTAGGAACCATGATTTTGCACCTGATCTGGCACTAGTTGACGCCCACAATACCCAGGTGTTGCTTAGTTTAGAACATGTGAAGGAGATCCCACTTGCCAACGCTTTGCTATACTCATGATGAAGCCTCTATAAGGAGAGACTGAAACCCCAAACCACGTTAGGCTGTCTCAACCCCTATCAGCTGACTATGAAAAAATCAAGAAGGCCTGCAAGAGAAATGGCGAAACCCTGGACAAAGGTTATAGTTTCTGGATGGGGTCATCCTTAATCAGAGCAAGTTTTGGGTACAACCTGGATCCATGAGAGAGAAGGTGATTTGCGAAGCTCATGATCCTCCAAATGCTGGCCAACTCAGCAAGGACAAGATGCTTGAGTTGGTTTACTCCTTCTACAGTTAAGAGGCATCACCACTGATGTGGCCAATTTACGTAGTCCTGTCTGATATGTAAACTAGTCAAAACCAAGTCATCTGAAGAGTGTTGGACTGTTTGTTCCCATCTAAGTCGCAGAGGGCCCTTGGACTTCAGTGTCTGTTGATTTCATCACGGTTGTCCTTTTGTCTCAGAAAAGAAGTGGTAATGGTTGAGGTGGACCGATTTACCAAGATGGTCATTTTATCCCTTGCAATACCGCAATCACCTCCATACAGACTGCCCGCCTCTTTGTGGATTACATCATTTGCCTACATGAACACACTATGGAAAAATTAGTGATTGCATCCCTCAATTCACTTCCCAGTTCTTGGAAGCTTTACTGTTCATCTTAGGAATCCACCCCTGTTACTACAAAGCCTTTAACCCTCACTCATACGGATAGACAGAGACGGAGAACCAAGGTTTGGAGCAATTCTTGCGTAGTTATTCCAACACAAAACAGAAAATTGGGCCTTTCACCTTCCGCTAGTGCAATTTTCCTATAATAACCTTACCTATACCTCAACTGGTACATCACCTACTTTTTAAAAGATGGGTACAATCCCAGCTTCAACCTGAGTCCACAGTTTTCGTCCACAGTTGTTGCTGCCAATGAGTGTTCCCAAAGAGCTCAGAGACATAATTAGGCTGTAAAGGTTGATCTTGTCAGTTCTGTGGGTATCTACAAAGCATATGCTGACTGCAAGCGCCATGAAGGTCCTAATTACAATACAGGTGACTTTTTCATGGTCAAATCCAAGAACCTCCACTTGAAGCAGCCCTGCTATAAGTTAAGTCCCAAGCGTGTTGGATTTATAAGGTCATCAGAAAGGTTGTCCCATCAGCTTTATAAGTTGATCTACCCCTTCCATCAAAGTGTTCAGCACCCTTCATGAGTGCATACTGTCCCCCTTTGACGGCCAAATGTCGTCCTACCCTAAGCCAGTAATAGTAGATGGTGAACCCCAATGTAGCTATGATGCTGTTCTTGCCTCTCGCCTATCCTGACGTCACCTCAAGTATTTAGTATCCTTGAAAACTTAGGACTAAACGGACAGCAGCTAATTACCCCATAGAGACTATATAAACGTTCAGGTCCTAATCTGAAACTTCTATGCTAGATTTCCTGATGCTATAGGCTCTGCCACTCAATCCTCCTTGGCTATCATGAAGCTGCAAATCCCTCATAAGAACTTTGCCTTGGATGACATCCCCTCGGGTTGTGTAGAACCCCATCCAAGAATGGAGGATAATGTCACAGTTAGTTACATGTTACCTGGAGTAGACCGCCCCACTAAAGCCAAGCATAAGAAGTTCTTGAGTCAAGGACAGAACCCTTGAGGGATACCAATGATCTATCAAAGGTCATTGACCGCAATTGAATCCTGGCTTTGTCAGTTAGGACTGAGGGAAATAGTACCATGGAGACAGAAAATCCAGTATTTTTTAAAAAAATCTAGAAAATAGGCCAATACAAAGTAGCAGAATTAGGCCAAATTTGTATAAATTAAATTTTGCTAAAAGGTGAAAACTTTTTGGCACAGATCAGTTTTTATATCATTTTAAAACTATCACAAACCTTACCCTTATAAAAACATGCAAGATGAGAAATGCCTTTGTTTTCTAAGGTACAAAATTAAATTTATATGAGGCTCTGGAATAATTTTCTTAAGTTTCCCTACTTCTAAGGATTTTTAATAAACCCTGATTAAACTCTACAGCGATGTCTGGACTCTATTTCAAGCTCTGGTCTGACCCTCCACTTTGGCGTGAAACTGCCACACACATCATGACTTATTCCATTGAGTCTGCCACATGGTATTTCACTAATTTCTACTGTAGTATCTACCCAAACGCTTCAACTCTCAGGGACTCTTCTCCCTGATAGTTTGCTTCAGTTTGTCCCACGTTTTGCTACAAAAAAACTTTATAGGTAACAACATAGAGATAGCCCGGGGCTTATTTTCTCTTGCTTGGGAATTTTTCCCTTTTTGACACCTCTTACCTGGTGCCTTACCACTTGCAACCTCCTGTACTCCACCTCATATGACAGGTCACCCCAAGTATCAATTCTTTTACTTTCAAAAGTAACCTCTTTGCAACCTAGTTGGAAAAGGGTTCTGCACTAGTGGTAGAAATATTACAAATACCCTAAATCAAGGCAGAAAAGTTGATATTCTGCACAATCTGTTCTATAGATCTGGAAATAATGGTAGATTAGGGCTTGAAAATTGAGTTTAGGGCTGGGGGGAAGACAAGGTGAAGCTGCCACTACCCATCTCTCATCCAGGATGTGCCCAGATCAGTCATCTGGATAAGCAGCAAAGTATTTGGTATATGCACTTCTTTGTTCCAAAAGGGTGCAAACGTCATGGAGCGTTCTCATAATAAGACAGGCCTTGAACTCTAGGTGAGTGAACACCAAGAATCCCAGCAAAGATACCTTTGGTACAGCGTTGAGTAGTTGAATGGACCTAATTGTTGGGCAAATCAATAGGGACATAATAATACTATATTATGCCTAATTTATTATGGATTATATCGAAGATATTAGTGATTATGGATCAGAAATATCCTAAGTATATGCAATGCTTGGGATTCGCGGCCTAGCAATTCCATTTGATAATATTTGACTAGATAACATGAGCCTGGGGGCTTTGTTGGTTAAGTTGGACTTAATAGTAGTTGTCTTAATGATCTGGGCTTGTGGGCATTGTTGGTCTATGTCAAAATTAGTTTTTAATGTCAAAATGAGGTTTCAATCAAATTAATTATTAATTAGTGGTACAAATCGCCTTGGTATGTTATACTGATTAATTGAGAGGAGCGACGGTTTAGCTATTTTCAGATGCATTAGAGGAAACGATGTCTTGAGATAACTATCAGATTAGACAACAAATCTGAGGCCGTGTGAGGTTAACCCAGACTCTCATATATTGGAGTTAACCCAGAGTCTCATAGATTGTAGACCCTCAGACATATTTATTGTTCTCCTCTGGCTAGGGGACAATGAGAAATTAGGTGTCATGGGTGAGGTGTGGTTAACATCAAGCACTATAAAATATCCTAAGCTCATACAAATAAAATACAAATTCTATCACTATAAGTTAGTAGTTTAATATACAAGCTTTTTGTATATAATATTTTCTGTTGTATTAAAGTCATAAATTCCTGGGATCTGAAGGATCATGGCAGCGGCCATTGTACAAGTAAACAACATAAGAATACAGCCTTGAAGTTTCTTTTCCAAGTAGTTTATATCTTGACTATTGTAGCCGTCTAGTTTAAAATCTCAATACAATAGGCTCTCAAAACTCCAAATTATCTCTAAAGAGCCATCCCATTTTGGTAGGCAAAAACTTCAACATAAAGCTATCCATATTGATGGATGAGATAAAGAAAGGCAGCCGTGAGCGCCAGCCAACTACCTAAAATTGGTAATCATAGCTGTAGGATGTCTAGCAGGTTGCTGAAATTCACAGATAAAAGTTGAAGCTTTTTTTGGAATCATTTTATTGTTTTTTATGGTAAAAAAAACGAAATAGAGTGACAGCGGACCTTTCAGAGTCTGCTGCCTTATAATCTCACAAAAATAGAGTGAAAGTGGAACCTGTCAGGGTCTGATGCCTTATAAGCTCACAAAAAAATGAGGACCCAAGTGATTGCATTCACTATCAGGAATAATTTTGCTAATTTGATTGCGCTAAATTAGCATTCAGAAAATCTATGATTCTGGAGTGATCCAAGCCTGGCCAACTGACTGACGCTTGAACTTTGCTACAAACTTTCCCCTCCTGACTGATTTTTCTTGGCAGATCAGAATCACTTCATCTGGCCGGTGACTGGGTGCACCCACAGCCAGGCTACATATAGCTGGTCCCACTGAGTCAGAAATGGATTTGTTGTGCCCATACCTTTCAGGTATTGGCTTGCAATTACAGTGACAAAGAACTATGGCAGAGAGGAATTCTCACACCCAAAACCAACTTAATAGATTTACTGCAAGCAGATTTCAATTTCACTACATTGGCAGAACTTAAGCTAACGGAGATAAACTTTTGAGGTGGAGAATCATTGGCCACACCCTGCTGGCGGAGGCCCTGGCTGTCACCACTTCTCAACACTTGCTGGATTTTCTGCGCCAGCTCATGGGTGGTTGGCATTGGGGAAAACAGCATGACCTTCAAGAGATATACCTTCACCCACCTCTCATCTGCCACATGGGCTGTTTTGCCCAGGTTGATGAGGGAGATGGCTGCTGGTTTTTTCATTATTGGTCCAAAATGGAAATATCTCCCAATTTAGCTGCAGAGGTTGCTCCCCAGACTTACAGTAAGGTCCTATCCAGTTTGATACCTGTATTCTAGTACCTTACAGTAATAAGTTAATACAGACACACTAAAAATTATATGCATAAATTTTTTATCTATGGAACCAAAGTATCAAAGTCTATATAGCACCAACTATACCCTATACAAGCTACTGTTCAGAGTTAAATTTTAACTTAACTAATACAAATAGCTTACCTAAGAAATCTTGTCAGATTGCCAAAACCCAATATTTAATGCTAATAAATTATTTTAGGGCTATTACAATTGAAGTCCAACCACACCTGTTAGATTTTTGAATTATAATAAGCTCATTGAAGCGTAGTGGGCATAAATTTCAGCAATTTAGGAGGTTGACACCACTTTTATAATAATAATCAAGCACTAAAAATGTTAAAAAAAACTTGGAGTTTTAAGGGTTTTTTTATTTTTTACAGTAAGGGAAATAAAAGAAAAACTTTTTGATATTATACCACTTTGTATCTAAACTGTACTGAGGTTTTAAGAAAATCAATGCTAAATTTTTTGAATAACTTAGTATTGTCTGAATTAGGGATTGTGGGGATTTGACCTATTGGAGCTTATGAAAATCGCCTCATTTTTAGAGAACAGCCAATGTAAAGTTAATTTCCAGTAGGATATATCTGTGATGCAACGATTTTAGAAATTTTATGCAATCATTGGGCGCAAAAATATTTTCACCCTGAAGGACAGCTTCCAACTCTATAAAAGGGGCTGGCCTCCACGGTGTTGGTTGTACTAGATTTGCTGTAAGAGGGGGAGGAACCTCAGAAGGGCTCCCCAAATTTAACCAGTTATTTGTTGCAATCTGACCGCTCAAAAACGTGTTAATTGCCTGAATATTAATAGAAGTGTTACCCCAATTTGAGGGGTTCAACCAGAAATTGACCAGGGTCTTTTGGCTGATATTTATATTATTTCCCTCCAAACCACTCTTATCATACATTGGACTTGTAATTGTCTGACCTTACCCCCTTCAAGAGTGGTAGGGGGAATAAGGTCGCAAGAATTGTCCATGCACTCAGTTAATAATGATGCCAGAAGCAAAGGACTTATTGGAATACTCATTTCCTCATTTATAGGTGATGTTAAAAGGCCTTTCACAGATGGACCCAATCTTTTCCCTTCTAGGAATAATACAGTTGTGGTAGTAGAGTACCAGGTCTGAAACTTGTAAAGAAGGGAGTGGTGGCTAGAGTCATTAACCGCTTGGCCCTTTTTAGTAAAAGTTTTTGCTAAATTGGTTATTGCCTCAGACTATAATTGAATGATGTGCTGCGCCAACTTCTTCATGGCTTGATCCATATCAGTCTTAGCTGGGAAAACATCTTTGGCTATTAAAGCAGGCACCCCAAGTTCACAGCTATAGAACACATGGAATGGAGGCATCTTAAGAAACCAGTGATGACTGATACATAGGCCATGAGGGCAATGGTTAAGTAAAGGTCCCAGTGGAGAAGGTCTGAGTTAGCCAATTTCTGAAGTATAGATACCAGGGTCCCATTTTCTCTTTCTACGGCACCATTGGTGGATGAGTTATAGGGGACCAAGAAGCGTTTATGTGCTCCCATGGAGGTGGCAAGGAGCTTTACCACTAGGAAGGTAAATTTTCCACAATATCACAAAGGAGGACCTGGGGGCACCCATTTCAGGTGAAGATATATTGATGTAGGAAAGCTACAGTGTCCTTAGTAGTCTGAGAGGGGAGAGCAACATCTTCAATCCATTTGGTAAAATGATAAATTATGACCAAGATGTAACAATCACCACTGGTGGTCTGAGGTAGAGGACCTACCACATCCAAACTTATGGTGTGGAAAGGTTGTTGGTGCGTTGTGGTTTGATACTGATATCGGGTCTTGAAGCTGGATTGTTTGTTACAGGTCAGGAAGGCATCTAAGACTTTAATTATGGTTTTCATCATGACCTCCCAGTAGTACCACTCATTTACCGACTCATAGGTTTTACATACTCCTCCATGCCCCATTATAGTGTAAGACTCCAAGATGATGGGTACCCTCTCTGACAGCTATAGATAGGGCAATTTATTTTATTCATAAATTCTATATAGCTTCCCATTTTCCATCTTAATGTTGCAGGAATGCCATTCTAGAATCTTTTGTACTGGTTTATCTTCATCAGCCCATGCTTCAGGAGTCATTAGGAGGTCATGCAACCTCTTAGCGCTACTGTCAAGATGAAGGACAGGCAGCCGCGTCAACCCATCAACATTCATATGGCATGTCCAGTTAGGGCTCAATGATCATATCATAGTGTTGGATCTTAAGAGCCCAGAGAGCCAACCAACAAGTGGGATCTATCTATGCCCTGCAACCACTTCAAGGAGGTGGGGTCCATAACTACTCTGGGTGATTTCCCATATAAGAAGGGGCAATAGTACTTTATGGCAAGCAAGAATGTCAGGCACTCCTTCTCATTGACGCTGTAATTAAGCTCAGCTTTGGAGAGCATCTTGCTGTAGTAGGACACAGGATGATCGACCCCATGCTCATCCTATTGAGCCAAGATGGCTCCAACAGCAGTCAGAGGCATCCGTGAACAACAAAAAGAGCTTGCCATATTCAGGGTGGCGGAGAATTTGCTTTGTTGCAGAAACTTTAAAGGGTCTCAGATGCGGCTTTTTTTTCAAGCATCCCCAATGGAAGGGGATATTTTTAGCCAAGAGACGTACGAGGGGCTCACTAAGATGGGCGAACTTGGGGATGAATTGATGATAGTTCAACATCATGCCCAAAAATACCTGTTGTCACAAAGGGTCTTGGGTTCAGGAAATTTAGATATCGCTTCCACCTCGCCTAAGAGGGTGAATCCCATCTTGAGATTTAGCGTGCCCAAGGAAATCCATCTTCTTTTGATAGAAAGTACATTTTGAGGGCTTCAGCTTGATGTTAGATGCCCGCAACTGTTGAAACACTTCTTTTAGGTGCATTAGGTGCTCGTTGAAGGTCTTGGTAAAAATTTGATGGCATCAAGATAGACAATCACACAACTAAGCTTGAGATCCTGAAGAATTTAATCCATTGCCCGCTGAAAAGTGGCAGGCTCTTTGCTTAACCCATTGTCACAGATTCAGGTAAGAAGATCTAGACTAGGCCTTCAGTCAGGGTGCGCGAGCACCCAGTGGAGGGCCCAGAATTCCAAAGGCATAGAATTATGAGCGACTAATAAAAGTGGGGTTCTATGGGAGACGTGAGGAAAGTAAAAGTTCAGTAATGTACCAAAGGCCCCAAGGCAAACCAGATGGTTGCATTTGGGGCAATCACGAGTCTTACAGGGGCAACCCCAAGGGCGGGAGAGGCAGGGAGGATGATGACTCCTCCAGGATTCAAAGTTTCTGTCCTTCAGATTCAGATAGAGGGGCTTCGCACCAGCGAGGAAAAGCACAGAGACTGACACGTGATTGGAATTGTGAGCAGAGGTATAGTAAGGCCCATGAGAGGGGTTGGAACCAAGTTTCCCCTGGAGGGGGCGTTCTAGGTCCCAGTGGTGGGCTGGCCAGTGGTGGCTGAGGCAGCTATGGAAGCCAAGTCCATGAGTGGTGGGGCAGGTGGCACTCAGGTGCTGCTCTAGCTGGGGAGCAGTTTCAGAGGACTCAGCGACTAAATGGATGGAAGTGTCTTCATTAAACGGACGCACAAAAATGAATGAAGTGGCAGGTTCTTTATTGGGGGCAAAGCGGATTATCACGTTTATGATCTGCTGCTGCATGGTGGGGTCAAGCAACCGGATAACCCAGTCAGTGAACATTGGCAGGAGGACTTGGGCGATGGCACATTTTGTCAGAATGATTGGCAGAATTTTTATAAAATTAAAGAGGTAGACGGAGGCCGCAGCAAGCTATATGAGGAAATCAAAATATTGAAGTGAAAAGAAAGAGAATGAACTGACAACTACCCCCAGCTGGGGCAGTTGCCTTAAGAACTGGGCTGAATGCATGGGGAGGTATTGAGGGATTGGTCAATCAGGGGATGGTGATGTAATTTGGTTGGCTGCCTTGGAGGGGGCAGTATGCTGCTCCAGATCTCAGCAAATGTCAAGAAAACTGTTGCAAATTTTCCCAAATTCCTGGGGCCAAACCAAGTTGATACTACCGATCCAGGTTCTGGTGACCTGAGTCAGCCAGTTTGCATGGTTTGGGTGCTCCATATTCGTCCCAGGAGGCAGGGGTCCTTGGATTGGATTATTTGTGACTCAAGCTAATCCCTCGATTAGACTATTTATGCTATCTGAAGTCCCTGGATCCATTTTGGAGCATTGGGGAAGATGGTCTGAGTTGTTCAGTGCCTGATTTTATGATCTGAGCCATATTCCAATCTGATTTTTAATGCATGTCAGTCTGAACCAGCTCCCCCAGTCCAAAATTTGCAGGCTAAACTCCAATGTTGGGAATTGCCATTTTCCCAAAATTCTGGTATGAATTATCTGGGGAGTAGGGTGGTCCCAGGGGCCTCTCTATGTCACCTGGTGTGCGCAATCTCCCTGCAGACTTCTTCTATCAAATTTACCAGGGTTGATGAGGGGGAAGAGGTGGGGATGAGGTATCTTTGGGGGGAAGGCAGTCTCCCAGCGCTCATCTATCACATGGGCTAGGTCGCCCAAATGTTACAGGGGGTCCACTGGAACCTTGTGGCCCCTTTTCATCCGGAAGGAGTGCTGATCCCTATCCAGTTACAAAGGCTGGTCCCCAGGACTTACACTACCCTTTCCTTTTTTGACAGGAAGGATTCCACCCCCAGGGGCATAAAACTAAGCATATTTCTTGTAGCGCTAGGATAGCTTTATGGCCAGGATGGCCGCAGTCTTCTGGGGAGGGTGGGGGGCTGTTGAGTAAGAGGCAGGGAATTCCTCTATCAGGTCCTTGCAGTTTGTAAAATTGCGCACGGTCACCCAGCTGTTCTCATATGTGGGGTAACCTTTCCAGGCGACCAAGTACTTGATGGATGGGCAGGACCTTTTGGAAGCTAATTTGGTCTCTACCTTTACTCCCTGGGCTTCCCCAATGACTATTGTCTCAGGGGACATTTGCCTTTCCCCCTTAAAGGAGGCTAGGAGAGAGGTGTGGAAGACATTGTTTTGCTTCCAGTGTGCGGGCAGTCTCAGGCGATAGGCTCCATTTCCTAAATCTTTCTCAACCTCGAAGGGTCCTGGCCATTTGGCTGTAAGCTTGCGGGTGGGGGCTTTTGGGGGAAGATTGCGGGTATCTAACATGTCAAGGGAACCAACCTTGATCTCATGCCCTGGAAGACGCTTTTGATCAGCAAACTTCTTGTCCTTGATGGACTTTGTCAAGCGCTCTCAAACCATGTTGTGAATCTTGCAGAGAGAGCTTACACAGTCCATGGCAGTGGGAACTGCTGAGGAGAGTTGGGGGCCAATCTGGAAAGAGGGTTATACCCCAGATTGGCCTCAAAGGGAAAGAAGCTGGTTGAGAGATGGAGGCAGTTGTACGCAAACTGTGCTAGAGGTAGATCCTTAGCCCAGGTATCTTGCGAGATCTTTTGTAAGTCCTGAGGAACATCCCCTTTGCGTTGATCAGGCTCTTTTCCCATTCCCAAGTAAGAAGGTATTGAAGAGGGTGGCTGAACCCCTTGTTACCAAGGGCTACCTTGCCCACATGATAGACAAGCGCTAGGTAACAGCCCTTCCGCTTTGGATCCCCCCAGTGCCCACACTCACCTTGGTAGAACTAGTACATCTAATCAAGGAAATCTACGCTGAGATCGCTGAAATGAGCTCAATTGGTCCAAAATCAAGTAGGAACCAGCCCAATGATTAGATTCATATAGTCAAAAAGGGAAGAAGACTGATTCATTGTCTGGAATTGCAAACAGTTTTGACTTGGCCAACATCATGATTATAAAAATTAACTTCCTCCCAAAATCATCAGGGATCATCCCCATTGGGCATGTAGTAGCATTGTATACCATTGATGAGGGTTTGAAGCTCCCTTCCAGAAAATTGGGCATTGTGGCTGATGCAACGCTTTTACTGAACAAATGGCCCAGTGACCGGGAAAGGGCGGGTTGGGCATCCTGAACCCATTCCCAACCAATTGGGACCGCCCCTACATGGAAGGCCTTAAGGGATTCCCGCTGCTCATTGGGCCAAATACCATTGCACCAACCATTGGAAACATAGCTGAGCCTTAGTTTGGGCGTTTAAGGTCAAACTGACAGCGACTCAGCCTACCACTGAATTATTTGATGTCAATTCCCCGTGATCTTATCCGCCCCCATTCCTGAATAATATGCTGGTTAGGTCAAAATTGAGTGTCTCAATTCTGGCTAGTCCCTGCATCAATTGACTACTATTTATCAGTTGCATTGCACTTAGAAAATTGTTGGTCGATTTTCTTTCCTTTTCTTACAATATATATTTGCCTCAAAAAACTATCAATTTTGATTTTATTGATATTCTTCTACCTGCATTCCTGATGGCTTTTCTCTGGTGGCCCATCAGCCCTTATACCAGATGGGCTCTACCAGTACTAATGGTCACTATGGCCCGCACCATCATAAAATGTATTCAGCGAGCTAGATACTTCTGGCAATTCAACCCTGTCATTGCGAACTTTTTCCAATAATATACTGGGATCATGTGGCCCCACATCCACCAGCTTCAAGCAAGAATCCACCCCCTTGTCTCCCCAGTTGAAATAACCCCATCTAATGGTGACATTGTAGAAACTGTACTCGTGGTGCCACCCCCTGCAGCAAGACCTCCACTGGCTGGGGTGGTCTCAAATTTGGTTTTTTCTCAGCTTGCTATTAACTATTGCCTTGCACCAACGATTTATCATTTCTCAATGCCCAGCTCCATACAACGTCATACATGCGGAGATGCCCCTGGCATTCTGGCTTGCTTTTTGGGTGCTTACATATCCTGACTGGCAAGCTGGTCTAAACTTCTTCTGCCATTTTCATGACATAATCAACAAACCATCGTTTCCAGTCACTTCTGCCCTGCTCTTCGAGGTGGGCGTTTCAGTGGTTACCCTCTACCAAATTAAAGTACAATCAGTAGTCTTCTTTCTGTTGTTCGTTTTGTCACTTGCCAATTTTGGAATTAGTATCCGCTCTATTTTGGAGAAATTTCTTCATACTGGTTGAGCTGTGTCGATTACTACTTCTCCCCCTCCTAATAGCCCAGAGGAAAGTTTACGTGTTCTTTTGTGAGATATTTAATTAAGTTCTTGACGCCCTCGCTGAGGTGAAAATGCATTCAGCAATTGCACTTAATAGCGCCTCCATATTATCTCATGCCCAACAAGGGGTCACTTTATTGGACGCTGTGGAAGGAGATGCCCATTGATGGGTTAGAGGCCTTCTTCGCTTTTCCTCACAAGCGGGAGATCCCACTTCGCTGATTGCTTTTGTATCACTGCCTTGAAACTTCCAGTGTCATGCTCAGACTACTTAATCAGATTGCTCTATACTATGGCCGAAGCCCCCAGCTTGGCTTCTTTGATTTCTACCTTCTGTGAACTGGCTCCCACACTGGACCTCCCTAATGATATGATTCAGTCAATCCTTAGATCAGGTTT